>PVJO010018321.1:0-36800 GCA_004026905.1 Hystrix cristata | reverse complement strand
TACTTCAGTGCGTTCATATGTATACTTCTACCTCCTATCTTTCCCTCAGCTTTACTGATCCTGTTGCTCCTACTTGCCCAGAAAGAAAGACAAGCCATTGTCCACTCTTCAGGCATCTGTATTCATTCTTGTCTCAGGGCCACTTCTTTTTCTACCCGATGTGGATGAAGAGGTACAGTCTTCACATCTCTACACCATCATTATTGGTTTGCATGCACATACTAGGTGATATGTTTGTAAGACAAACTTGCCTTCTGTTTTTTCAGGCTGCTGCATGACCCTCATATAACCACAGTTGCAAGCTAGAGAAAGGGCACCAATACAGCTGTGAAGTAATTTGTAGGTTTGCGCTACCGGATTGTGCAATTTACCTGTGGTGGCTGGTCCTACTCAGGCTCACCCCTGGGTGTCCCGTTTAAAATATATGATTCACTGTATCAGAGTATGTCCAAGCTTATGACTTCACGGAACCGACAGAACCTATAGCATGACAATCAGTTCTGGATTCGTAGATTGTGATGTAATGTGATTGAAATTTCCCGAAGGATGTACAGTATAATTCTCTGCTAAGATTGGCATGATTTTGTGCCACAGTTCCAAAGTCTTACATTTTGATTGTTCTGAATGGCCTTCTCATAAACTCCATAAAATATATTTTTTCTATCATAAACTCTTGTAATGTTGTGGTGGACTTATTATAGTGGTCAACTTGAGGCAGAATGCCCAGCTGGACTGACCTAGTGTGGTTCTGAGCATAGAAGTTCAACCTGAGGATTGTTGCCAACGCAACATAAAGGAGAATGGGAATAGAAGATAGTTGCAGGCTGTTTCCCCGGAGAAGCTCTGCTGCGGCTGGTTCTCCTGAAGGGGACTCAGCTGTTCTCATCAATGAAGGAGCTCAGGGCCTTGCTGTCCTCAAGAATGGCTGTTGTTGCTTCAGAGGAGCTCTGGTCTTCATTTCTGCTGCAGGCATCGTGTCCTGGTTCCAGTAAAGATTTCTTCAGCCGTCATCTGCAGACATGGACGCACACAGGACAGTGCCGTGGACTCACACCCCTTGATTGGAGCCCTTTTGGGTCTCCAGTGCATAGACACATTCTGCACTCTTCTTGCATTTGGCTTATAGGTGAATGTTGTAACTTATAAATGTTCTGTATTAAATCTGCTCACTTGCAAACCATTGGCTCTCGAAAGGTAACTAATGCAAATGTCATAGACTTTTCTGTAATATACAGCTTGTACGCATTATGGCCTGAATCTGCTACACAGTACTTTCTTGCCTCAGACTCAACACAAAACTTGCAGCTTACTTTTTCTAGGTGTGAGATCTATTACTTGTGTGACCCAAAGAAGATCCCCTGGGATAGTGGTTCCTTCACTGCTATAAAGGATTCTAGATGCACCTATTTGTCTTTGATTTAGAGCAAATACTCTATGGTGTTCTTGATCATTGGGTCTCTAAAATCTACTGATAGAACAAGTGCCTGCATCTTAATAAGTTTTATTATTCACCCTTTAAAATACATGTATCTTATCAAGACCCACAATATACTACTCGCCATTTTTCATTCTGTCTCATCAGCATTGATATTGCCAATCTGGTAAACAATGGAAGGATAAAGTGGTTCCTATCATTTTAGATAATATTATAAGAGGGCAGGACAGTTAATCCTGAGGAAAACATGTAATGAATGATTGAGTCTATCCCATGTAAATGAAAATAGTTTCTGATATCCTTTTACTTAAGAAATGGAAGAAGCCTCATAATCCTAAGAAATGGTTACAGGCCAAGTAGCCTCACTGATCTCCTCTAGCAATGACATCGTGTCTCACATGAGCCTGGGGGTGGGCCTGTTACTCGTTTAGGGTTGCAGTAGGTTACAGCAGTTATGTGAGAAAGGCCTACCCTATTTCTTAAAGAGATAGATTAGATAATTAATCAAGGATATGATGGGTTTTTTAATACTTCTATTTGTTTATTTACCATAGATCTGTTATTAGTCTTTGTAGTCTGTCCACTGTCATCTTGGACTTCACAGCAAAGTATTACACACATCTTGAGTATCTTTTGGGAAATATTCCATTTCCATCCATAGTAAGCAGATTTGGAGATTGCATACGTTATGCTGAGATATGACTATTACTTTAAGGAGCTCAATCATTACATTTTGAAACATTTCCCTAAAGCAAAGTCTTAGCTTAATTGCCAGGAAATAGGACCTCTGTCTTCTAGCAAGGATTGCTCATACATCTAGGAGTACAAGAATTCTGGGCATATCTCTCTGATATTCCCATCACGGGTCTCAGGATTGCTCTTGTTTTCCTGTCATGGCCATAACAAAAGTCAGGCCCAAGTTAAAATATAAGATAGACATCAGCAAGCTTTTTTTTTTTTTTTTGCGAAAGTCTAGATAATTAATACTTTCAATTTTGCAGGCCGTATGATCTCTGTTGTAACTATTCAGTGCTAATGAATAATAATGGCTGTTTTCCAATAATCCTTTGTTTATGAAAGCATGCCCTGGGCACATTTGATCAACGAACTATAACTTTATGACCTGTGCATAAAATTCTTTCTGAGATTGTGAATTCAACGACCTTTATAACATGACACGTGATTGAATTTTGAACTTTATAACCAGTTCAAATGTACTTTCTAGCTATAAGGAATGAAAATCTCTTTAAATACTGCTATAAAAGATTTCTACATTTTATAGCAGGCCTAAAGTTAGTAGTTGACTAATCAAAACCTCTCTTTTTCTCATTTCAAGTTTTCCTTAGCAGATAACAAAAGTCACTCCAATGTTTTATTCTTATAGTTACTCTTTCCATTATATCTTTCAAATTTTAGAACTATCTCTTAAGGCGTGTACTTTATTCCAATACTCTCCAAGTACAGTTTTAGTAATGATACTGCTTTACCGAACCGTAGCTTCCACCCAAAACAAGTGTTTTTGTTGCCACCTAAATGAAGAATGATCCAATTCGAGATTTACTATTGAAGTGAGGCTCAACAATTTCTTCCAAAAGTGTTTAGGTGCATGTAATTTATTCAGTTGATTTTGATTACAGCCTCTGAGTGATTAAAAAATCATTTGTCCCAGTGAAGGGAGAGGGAAGTAGAATATCCATCCAGCAATTCCCATCTTTCATTGGCTATATGGTGCTCTTGGGTATCTTAGTCCCTTCTCCCGGATCCTCTAGATATCTTTGACACTGGATGGAAATAAAAAACATTCAGACAGGGAGATCCAAGGAGTTACATGGGTATGGGAAATTGCCTGCTAGTAACCCCATGCTAAGTGGAGCTGAGTGGCCACGGACTGAGAAGAACTCTCACAGACTTTGCAGTGGAGTGATTTAAGGAAACTTCTGTGTGACAATACCGTATGAGTTGTAACTGATCTACAGAAATGAATGGAAATAACAATAAACTAGTTACAATGCTACAGTTGTCAACAGTTACCAGTGAACATAAAATAAATAGTGAATAAATCAGTCTGTCATGATTGGGTCCACTTTATGGCTACAGTATTATCTGTCTGGATGCATATGTGTCAGCCACAAGGGGGCGACGGCAGTGCCTTCCATCCAAGGACCACCAGGAGCCACATTTGAGCACATTTTGTTCAAGGCTCATTGCAGCAAAGGCAAGTGTGCCCTGGAAGTCACAGGCCATCTCAGCAAGAAGTGGATGGAAAGGACTTCTGATGGGATTAGGATTTAGCTTTGTGTTTGGTAATTTGGGGGAGGATTCAAAAATAGCAGACTTTTCTCTGGATGAACCGTTAATAGGGGGCTGCCTTAATAACATGATTAAACATCTTCATAAATCTTATCTAGAAGGGTAGAAGACTAGACTTAAATTAATACTGTCAGATTGGTGAAGAAGCAACCATCACTTATATTAGTGGGAGAAAGGGCAGTTTGTTATTTTATGGCTGGAATATTATCTTGTATCATCTGCATCCAAATGATTGTGGAGCGTTTTTGCCTGGATGCATGATCATAGAGCGGGCTTATCTGATGTTTTAATGAAAAATGAGTTACTTTAAATAGGTTGGTCTTTGTTATGGTTTGTGTCTAGATGTCCCCCCAAAGCCTCATGTGGTCAAAGGTGGGGTGTTTTCAGAGGTGGCTGGATCTAGAGTGTGTGATTACTAAATTAGTCCACCGATTGGTTTGGCAGAGTTCTGCTGGGAACAAGGATGTGATACTAGGATTAAGGGTGCTATGATTAAGGGTGGGAGAGCTACCCACCCTTAGGACGAGTAGCCTGGATGACATAAGGTCGGAAAGAGGCTTGTCTATCCCTTTTTGCTTCTATTGCTGCCTTCTGCCTGTGTACCATGCCACCCTGCCTGGGAGCCAGCTGTTTATGGGTTGAAACCTCTACACACTGTGAGCCAAATAGACCTGTCTGCCTTCCACTTTGGGTGTTGGGTATTTTGTCCCAGCAACAAGAAAAGTAACTAAGACAGTCTCCAGGATCCATGCCATTGCGTATCAACACCAATGTCCAGATCTTTGAAAAAAGCTATGTCCTGGGTGTCAAGTGATGCTTTTCTCTTTCTAAACGGCACAAACACGGTGGTAAAAAGCAGTTCTTTTGAAGCTCATTTCATATCATGAAATCATATAAATTTTGTGAGACAAAAGTCATTTACAAGTGTGTGAATGGCAAATTTATGTTGTTTGGTTGAGAATTGACATGTAAGATTATTGTTTGTGTTTATGTTCCTAAACAATTTCAGTTCATGATATATTCATTATTCCTTCTTAGAATAATTCATATATACAGTAAGTATAAAATTAGTACATTTACTTCAGTATTATTTAGTTATTCAGTATGTTATCTATGTTTCTAATAGCTACATTTTCAGGGACTTTTATTACCACCTGTATGTCCTATTTATTTGTTTACTTTAAATGTTGCTGAATTTTGGAAAAATATTTATTCTGAATTTTTAGTGGTTTTTACCAGTGTGTGTAAATGTTTTTCATCTAAAAATGGAATGAGACTTCTATGTGTACCCTGGAAGGCACATTTATTTTTCTTCTCGCTTTTTTTGAACATCTTAATTTATGTATATTTCTTGGACAATGCTTTGAAACATGTACACATTGTAGAATGGCTTACAGTGAAATGTTGGTTAGTTTATACATTACCTAATATCCTTCGTTTTTGCAGTAAGAACACTCAAAACCTGCACTCTAAGAGTGACTGAGCAGCAAGGAGAGGGTAGAAGGAGGCTGGGTAGACATGATCTGCACACGATATATGCATGTATGGTAATATTACAGTGGATCCCATCAATTTGCATGACAAATATGTGTTAGCAATTATAAAAAGATAAAAATGCATTTTATTAACCATCACCACCATGTTTCATGATATATCTCTTGATCTTATTTCTCCTAATAAATTTTATAGTCTTTTGCCACCCCTCATAACCACTATTATTCTAAATGCAATATGTTTAGATTCTTCACATTAGTGGTATCATGCAATGATCTCTTTCTGTGCCTTGCTTATTTCACTTAACATAATATCCTCTGTATTCAATAACAAACAATAGGATTTCCTTCTTTTTTAAGGTTCAGCCTTTAAAATGTATTCAAAATTGTAAATCTATACCACATTTTCTTCATCTAACCCTAACCCTAAATGCAAACCTAAGTGGTACACACTTAGGTTGATTCAGTTATCTTAATTAACATGAATAGTACCACAATGAAGAAGGATGAACGTACATCAACATAATGGTTTTACATTCTTTGTATATACACCCAATAGTAAGATTGTTTGATCATATGACAGTTCTACTTTTAAAGTTTTAAGGAGTCTACATTTTTTCATAATTCTGAATTAATAATTTGCATCCTTGCTAAAACTGTGTGAGAATCCCATTTACTTCACATTCCCTCCAATACTTATCTTTCATCTTCTTAGTAGTATACATTTTCAACCGTGTTTAAGGTATTTTCTTAATGTGATTTTAATTTAAATTTCCCTGTTGGTTAAATGATGTTGAGCATTTTTCACAAAACTTTGACCATTTGTGTATCTAAAGTATTTTTTTGTATTCAAAACGGAGAATCAGTCTTGCTATGAAAATGAATATACTACTAATAAAGATGAAATTATCACATCTAAAATATTTATCATTACTTTCAAAATAATAGAATATTTTGCCCAAAATAATATTTGACACTTTACCCTATACTATCAGAATATAAAGAAATAAAAGCAGCCAGTGTGCGGGCACGTGTCTCTACTACAAGCACTCTGGAGAGTGAAACAGGCAGGCAAAAAAATTATACTAGTCACAAACTAAGTCTTTTAATAAATAGAATTGTTTGCTTCTTACACTTGAGTTAAAGGATGTTATTCAAAGTAAAAGTTAAGACTTCTATTTTCAGAAGCTCAAATTCATAAATGAAGATGTAATCAGAACCATAACACATTATAGTATGTGACTCATATAAAAATCATTTTTTTCATTTTATTTAATAAATCTATAAAATATAGTAATACATTTTAAAGTGCTCCAAACTTGAAATATGGTTACTAAAAAATTCTGGAAAACCTGATCTTTTAAAGGCATCATAAACTAATAAGAGTAACCCCTTCCCCAATTGATTTGGTTATGTAAGATTTAGCTTTATAATAAAGGGACCAAATCCAAAGTATAGGATGATAATATAAGAAGGTGGGTAGAAAAGGTTTATCTGTTTTTAGAATGTTACAATGCCACTCAGGAAAATATTGGTATCTGGGAGTGCCCAGTTGATATCCTGAAGTATTCCATACAAACACCTTCTATTTCCCTGATTAACGCTCTGGAACAAAGAGTGATGTGTACCGCCATGTGTTTCCTTTGTGCCGGTTGTCTATCGTCATGGCTATCTGAGCTGGGCCATCTCTGTGATTAACTAATGAAGGTCTCTTCTCCATCTATCACTGTCTTAATAATCAGATGTAGTGCCCAGTAGAGACTCAGTATGACTAATAAATGGTAGTAAAATATTTAATAAGTAATATAGATTATAAAGAAGTGTATTTTAGTGTTTCACTGGAAACGAGCAACAAAATACATAGTTGAAATAATTCTTCAGATCACATATATAAATGACCCAATGACAAAATCTTCCTGTTCATGTGCCTTTTAACGTATATTACAGAAAAAGTGAGAAGCTTCTGCTTTCATGAAGCTCTGGACTGAGAGTACACTTAAAATCATGTCTAGGTCTACTGTCTCATAATTTTAATGTAGGGAAAGGATTGTTTCTAGTGACAAAATATATGGGAAAAAGGACTCAACTATGTCAGAGATGCTACATTCTACTTGTATACACATATCATCCCTACTTTACTGTGGGAACTCTTGGGGTAGTGAAATTAATACGAGCATACAGGATTAATCCTAGATGTTTTAGAAAGAAATCAGCACTAAATTCCCTTGCCAAATTACCCTGAAAAATTGACAAAACTGGTGTCACAACATTTAAGCAACTCACAGTAAAAGGATTATATTTTAGCTATTTTCATCCAAACATTGCCATAATTATAATTTTTAGGAATTTCACTGTGTTTTATGTCCGGGTCAGAATAACATAATCATCACTTTGCTTTGTTTGATTAAAGAAATTACATAGAATGAGATTTCATTTCTTATAATTCCAATACCCATTTTGAGTAATTTTTCTTGCGTTTCACTTCATGATTTATGGGTTTTCTTTCTTTTGAGAGTTTTTCTACTATACCACATAAATCTGTAGAGTACATTAAACTCAGTCAAAAATTCCCCGTAACCATTAATATTAATTCCAAACTAATATTGTTATGTTATTTCAAGTTTGTGTTATAGTTTAGTCATTTCCAAATAAATGTTCTTATTGGTAGAAATTGAGAGCAGAATAGCTGCTCTCAGGATGTACTTATCCAATTCTAGGAAACAAAGCTTTCTTTGAAATAATATAAGGCATTCACTCTAGAAGTTCATGTTTTAAAAACAATATCAGTATAAAATAGTAAGATTACCATTAGTGTATTCATTTTAATAATAACTTTACAATACTTAGTTTGCATCCATCAATAAATAATAAGTATCCATGTTAATTTTTATATGTCTTCTCCATTTCCCATAGTTTTTACTTCAATAAAATAATATCCAACATGTTTTCAACTATTTTTATACATAAGAATTTTATACATTATATATACATTTAATAACCATATATAATATACCACATATATATTTTTACTGTTTACATAAATTTTCTGAGAGAAGCTATAACATCTATATCAATTAGCTATTGCAGTGTAAGAAAACCAGATCAAAATTCTCACATCTACAACTTAGCTGGTCAGCTTGTCCTGTCCTGCCTGAGCTCATAAGTACATCTGTGGTCAAGTAGGGGACCCAGTACACAGTTCTGCTGATCCTTGTTCAGCTTATTGCTATCTCTGAGAGTGGGCTGCCTGATATCTTCTCTAGAATGGTTGTGTTAGAATAGTCGAGATGCCCGGATTTTTGGGCTAATAATCTATCATCATCCAGCAGGCTCTCACCTAGCCTTTGCCTCAGGTTATGACAAGGATCTGTGGGAAAAAGTGGAAGCATACAAGGAATCCAAATGTCCAGGATTGGAATCACAAATCTCTCTCATTATATTCAATTTGCCCAAATGATTCGCGTATTAGTTACTTTTCTAGAGTCAATGGTTTGCAAGCGAGCAGATGTCATACAGGACAATTACAATTACAACATTCACACACACAAGCCAAATGCAGAAAGAGTACAGAACGTCTGCCTATGCACTGGAGACCCAAAAGATCTAATCAAGGGTTGGGAGCCTACGGCAATGTCCCATGTATGTCCGTGTCTACACTAAAAGGCTGAAAAAAAATCTATATTTGAACCAGGATACAATCCTCGCAGCAGAGATGAAGACCCCAGAGCTCTCCTGAAGCACACAGCAGCCATCCCTCATGGCAGCAAGGCCCTTAGCACCTTCTGCAAGAAGAACAGCCAAGTTCCCTTCAGGACAACCAGCTGCAAAGAGCTTCTCCTGGGAAACAGCTGGCCCCTATCATCTGCTCCTGTTCTCCTTTATGTTGTGTCAGCAACAATCTTCAGGTGGATCCTCTACTCCCAGAACTACACTCACACAGACCAGCTGGGCGTTCCTGCTTAAGCTGACCAGGATAAGTCTACCACAATTCATGAGACCAGTTTTATAGTCTACTTGCCAAAGCAATTCCTAAAGATAGTCAAGACTTAAAGATGGGAAAGTATATTCTATTTCTTGAAAGAAGGAGCTGTAAATCTCATTACTTTTTGAGGAACTTGGTTACAAGTGAAATCCATTTTGTAGTTAATCTACCATATTGTCACACAATTCATTTGTTCACCATTGTATGTCAGCATCTAGAAGAATATCTGGGAAGTATGAGATACTCAAATATTTGTTAAATAAGTGAATAAAAAATCACACTCAAGGACTGGTACTTATATGGAAAATAATATTCATTGCCTCACTCAATATTTATTCCAACAGGCTTAAGGCATGTTCTGCTAGAATGTAGACTTTCAAAATCTAAACATTTTTTTTCACAGGTATCTTTGAAGTTATTTTCTAGATGTAGGCTTCATTTTGGAATAATTATCTCAGAGATTTGAATAATGTGAGGCAGCTGCTACTTTGTAAGATGTTTCTTCTTACAGGATAGTGATGGACATTTCCCTTATTTCTTTTTTCTGAGACATATCTGGAAGTATCTAGTGTTTGATTTTTGAGATCATACTGGAGAAACAACAATTAGCTTTCTATTAGCTTTCTGTGATTTTCCTCTTCTTTCATTTTTAAAGGAAAAAAATAAACTTTAAGAGGATGTTGCAGTAAATCATTCCCCTTTACATTTTACATCTTAAGACAATTAAAAATTCACTCAAAAACAGAAAAACAGGAGTTGGAGAAAGGGATGTAAGGGGAAAATCATAGGAGGGGTGGGTATGTTCAAAATATATTCTATATATAAAAATACCACATTCAACACAGTATTTTACAGAACTAATATGAACCAATAAAAATATATTTTTAAGAAGTACTCTAGATGCCCCAATATTTGTTCCGATACGAGTCACTCGGAATATACGGTGATTCATGAGCACTGAGTGATTCTGCATAAGATATGAAATGCAAGTTTCAAGGAGACAGAACTTTGCCTAATCAGTCATGTCAGTTTTGAGGGGAAATCGCTCCTGCCCACACCGCAGAGCAGTCATCCAGCAACTACCGTGCAGTCAGGTTTCTGAAAGAACTAACAGCTACAGAAACGCTTTGCTTTGAACTGCAAGTAAGAAATCAGAATTTTATTTCAAAATTCTCTATTCGTGTAATGAATGTTTTTGAGATTCTCCAACACAAATTCACAAAGTCCTCTATTCGGGTCAAGACTAAAAAATATTCACAGTGTATCGTATTCATAGAATTTACTCCGTTATATTTGATGATTGCATGTATATTTTTTAAAGGAAGAGGTTTCAGTCCTAATCCCACCAAAAATTCTCATAAATTAATGACATACGATAGGAGTTTGTCTGCGAAAATAAATGGCAATTCTTGAGAGCCATGGTTTATTTACAACATATTCTGTGCCTTTTTGAACATGTGCTTAGTAAACAAGACATTAATTTGCCAAATTATTACTTATCTAATATTCTCCAACTGCTAATTAGAAGAAGTCGACTTGTATTTCCATTGTTAGAATGAAATATCAAATATTATTTTCCTGATTAAAAAATAGATAAGCTAAATTCAGCTATTTTTCCTTCTAATTTACAATTCAAGATAAATTTCAATTTTCATTGCAGATTATTATCACATTCAAATAGTGATCCTTTGGTAACCAATTGCTGATTAAGAAACCAAAATATTTTAGTGTCTCTTAATCGAAGCTTTTATGGTTTTCATACATACACGTACATAGAGTTGCCATAAAATTTAAATTTAGGAACAAATTTACCTTTAAACTGCTCTCTCATACACGCCCATTGGAAAAGGGTTGGTTTTCCAATGTTTGTAAGCCTAAAACTACCGAACTACAAAACATACCAGGTGAACATTGTAAAACTAACAGTAAGTTATTGTGGGAAGGAGTAGAATCACTGCACTTTGGGAGTCAAATTGCCTAAGAAATAATGCAGTGTAAAAAAAATAAGATGGAAGTTAGTCCAGGGACAAAAAACAATCTATTAGTAGGACTAGAATGCAAAATTTGATTTAACTAAATTTTATTAATTCTACATAAATAATAGTAGAAAACTTGTTTACTTATTAATGCATGTTTCAGGCTCCTTGCAAGTATTTTTCTTCAATGCCAAAGTCTTTAAATCTATACCTCTGTGTGGTAAATAAACTTCATCCATTTCTACTAAAAATGCTCAAAGCTACAGAAATGTTGTGACTTAACAGAAAAAAAATGACTATTCTTAGAAATTTAAGGCAGAATATATTCCTCAGCTCTCCAAAGAATAAACCTCAAAACCAAGATTTTAAAAATAAATTGTTGCTATCTTCTTCACCAGAAAAAAAGAAACAGTTTACACATTGTATCATCTAGTTTAGAGCTCCACCCAGTGGCTTCATTTAAAATCATACAGCATCGATACAAGAGTATGTCTACATTTATGGCTCCACAAAAATTTAACTATACAAATAAAGTAGAAAGACTTACATCAATACTCTGAATGACACTGAAAACTATCAGTAAGTTATTGGTGTGGAAGGAGTAGAATCACTGCACTTTAGGAGTCAAATTGCCTAAGAAATAATGCAGTGTAAAAAAAATAAGATGGAAGTTAGTCCAGGGACAAAAAACAATCTATTAGTAGGACTAGAATGCAAAATTTGATTTAACTAAATTTTATTAATTCTACATAAATAATAGTAGAAAACTTGTTTACTTATTAATGCATGTTTCAGGCTCCTTGCAAGTATTTTTCTTCAATGCCAAAGTCTTTAAATCTATACCTCTGTGTGGTAAATAAACTTCATCCATTTCTACTTAGTTTTATTTGTAGACTTATATGATGCCTAAACCAAACTGCTTAAAATACTATGAAGTTCTTCAAATTAGAAGATCATGGTCACAGTCTTTTTACTTCAGAGATATAAAAGCAAAGCTTTTCTTATTGTTTTAAAGACGGAACTACCTTGAAAGAGTAGATTAGAGTGTAAATTGTAATGTAAAATATAGTAGTACACTCTGTTTTTCTTGATTGTTTTCAGAAAACATATAAGGAACTGCGATCTAAGTACAGTTCACAAAAATGTGTTTTCTGGGGTTGGGGATTTAGCTTAAGTGGTAGAGTCCTTGCCTAGCAAGCTCAAAGCCCTGAGTTCGATCCCCAGCCCCCCGCCCAAATATGGGTTTTTCTCCGTTATTTCAGAACTTGATGTGAAACTAAATTTCCTTTTTGTCCACAACTCCAAAACACAAACAATAACAATTTCAACATAAATGTATTGAAAGATACTGAGATTGCATTTTTAATGTACATATATTACGGGGTATTTTCACAAATATATTTGAGTCAGTTTTTAGTCAAAAAGTCTGCAGGAAGGTGAAATTGTAAGTAATGAAAAGATGATGCAGAAAAAATATGATATTAAAAGTTCTTATTTGATAGTAGACATCACAGTCTTATAGAGGGTGTCTGCCAAGTACCCATTTCTCCCCTAGAGAAGAGTTCTTTACTTATTAGAGGAATTACATGCACTCAGCTTCTCTAGATATTTTGAGTGGGGTGTGGCATTGTCTTGAATTCTTGGCCACAGTGAATGGTGGCCGTCTGCTAGAGTGACAGTTCCCTCCGAGTTGTCCCCAAGACCCAGACTTGTTCTCTATTACTCACTAGGAGAAGGGAAGTGATTGTATTCTGACAAGATTAGATTGCCAAAGACACACAGGCTCCCATCTTGGCTCTCATCTTCTCTGCTCTCCTTACCTGCCCTCTCCTTGTATTTATATTTCTTTTTCTTGATCTTCGCTCATTCCGGGGGACAGCAGATGCATTAGTCACTTTCCTTTCATCAAGACATGATATCCAATATGCACAATTTAAAGGAAAAGTGGTTTTTTGGGGTTTTGTTTCAGATGATTTAGTCTATAGATGGTTGGCTCTCAGACAGAAACAGCACAGTGGACAGGCACGACGGAGGAAAGCAGCTCGATTTACGGTAGCCAGAAAGTAGAGAAGAGCAGGGAGGAGCCGGGATGACTGAGCACAGTGAAGTAAGCTCTGGGGATTCGCTCCCTTGCCACCAGTTCCTAAGCGAGAGTCTTCACATCTTGCCACAACTTGTCATGGGTGCCAGACTTGGAACTACAGGATTTAATGTTTACCCTGCTAGATTTCTGTCTTTTTTCTGTCCAATTCCCTTCTATCTCCCTATTTCTCCTTTTTGAAATGGGAATGTCTACCCTGCGCCATTTTATGTTGAAAGAGTTTCACTTTCCTCTTTACTCTTACAGGGATTTGTGGTTACTGGTTTTCTTTGAGTCTCAGGAGACTTTGGATTTGGACTTTTCAGCAATGCTCCAACTGTTAAGAATTTGGTGATTCTTGGAAATGGACTAAATGTATTTAAAATAATGAGATAGACATGAGTCATTTGGAGGCAAGGGATGGGGGACTACAGTTTAGATATAAAATGTCCCACAGAAGTCTCATGTCTTTGGAAAGTAATTGGATCGTGGTGATGCTAGACTCAAGGTTGATTTCTCCACTGATAACTTCAGTAGCTTTCTGTGCTATGAGAAGGCGGGACATGACTGGATTTGGATCATGGCAGAGAGTGACCTGGAAAAGTGTTATGTTGTCCCTATATCTCCCTTTCTCTACTTCCTGAGTGCCATGGGTTTAGCACCTTTCTCTCTGCCTTGCCCCCTGCCATCCTGTCTCTGCCTTGGAGCCAGTTGATCGTGGATTGAAACATGAGAGAAAATAAATTTCTCCTCCTTTAAATTGTGGGTGTCAGACATGTTATCTCAGCAATAGTAAAGTGGCTATAAGCAAGAGTTCCAGGAAGTCTCTTCTCAAATAAAAGCTTTACGGTTTGGCACACTTGAGCCTGTGAAGAGTAGAGGCTGGCCAATTCCTGAGATGCCATCTTACCTTTCCTATTGTCTCAGTGCAAAGAACTTAGTTTCTCTTAACACTAGTCTTTTCAAAAACCACACTGCCTTTGTCCCAACTTTGTATGTACCTCCTTTCTGACAAAACTGGCAACATTTTATAACTTGTTTTTTTTTTCTCATTCTTACTGTAAATCCAACTAACAACAAGCTGCAGTAATCATGCCACAGCCTGAACAATGGGTAGCTTCAAAATTTATTCTGCTGGATTAATTACTTTACTTCTGTTAATCTCAGGCATGAGAATAATGTCAGGACATATGCAAAATAGTGACACATTTTCTACCAACGTGTAATACATGCGGCCTCTAGTCCAAATGTCAGTGGGGTCTTTGTTCCCAACTAAAACATCCTGAGGTCCATATTTGCTGTCTGTATTCCTTTACTGTCCATATTCCTATTAGAATTTCGATCTGAGCTCCAGACAATAAGCTCAGCTTCCTAGATTCTAGGGCTTCTCTATCAGGTATCTCTAAACCTTTCCAAACTCCTCCCACCAAACAATTGCAAAGATTCTAAGCTGCATGGTCGATTATAGACACAACACCAACCCCATTACTGGTTCCAATTTTCTACATCAGTCATTTTTCCATTGGTGAGACAAAATACTCAAAACCCACAATTAAAAGGAAGAGTTGTTTATTCAGCTCACTATTTCCAGTGGGTTCAGTCCAAAGCCAACTGACCCCAAGGCAGAAATGTATAGTAGAAAGGCATGGCAAAGAAATTTGCTCATTCCATGGCAACCAGGAAGCAGAAAGGGTCGAGAAGACTGGGGGACAAGAAAACCCTTCCAGGTAAAACTCCAGTGACCCACCTCCAGCCAGCCCCACCTCCTCATGGCACATTCCTCCACAGAACTCATCAACCAGTGACTCCATTGATGAGCACAGTGTCCATGATCCAATCACCTTCCAAATACATGAGAGTTTGGGAGCACATTCTAAAGGTAAACCACAGCAGCTTCTAGTGCAAATAGCCTATAACAAGTTTACATGAAGAGAACAGAAGATTCACTTTTTACAGTGTCATTCCTGGCTTCTACCTGCACAGAGTCAGGCTAAAGCATATGGTCATTTACTTTGCCTACTGTAATCTCATCTGTTAACATACTAACCAAAAAAAAAAAAATTCCACTTAATACATGCTCAATATGAATTAATTGAAAGATGTTCTAGTATGTCTTGAAAGGTAATATTTTATTTATTTATTTATTTTTGTGGGCTTGAACTCAGGGCCTTGTGCTTGTTAGACAAGCACTCTACCACTTGAGCTAAATCCCCAACACATGAAAGGCAATATTTCTCAAATCATATATAATAAAAGAAGGCTTTTAATTTCTAATACATTGAAAATCAATGTTTTTAAATATAATAAAGTAACTCTAGAAAGTGAAATGAAAAAACAAATGATGCAAAATGCAATGAAACTTCTGTTATTATAACAAATATATAATTTCATTTCTGTAACAATAATGATAACCTATTACATGAGCAAATATATGAAGTTTACATACTGTATGTGGAAGGCCTGTGTACAGGTGATTAATAGTTCATGATTCACTGGAACTTTTGTTATCCTACCAATGAGACTAAGTAAAATATGAATTATATAGCAATTGTTCAAATTAAATACTCATATAAACCAATTCAAATAATATTACTTCCATCAATATTAAAGGTTTCTCATGTATCAAATGAATTTTTGTGATCATGTTGGTAGTATATCTAATTTGTTAGACGTTTGAAAGTGCTACATGTACTGAAAATATCCAGAAATATCCAGGTTTTTCATTTTACTATAATGGAAGACTAGAGAACCCAATCTCATAGGAATATAAGGATTGCAAAGGAGACTTTGAAGTCTTCTACCAAATGTTTGTCAAATGTCAGAATGTTTGGTTTAATAGTTCTTCAAAATGAAGTAAGGAATGGAATATCAAAATTCATATTCAACCCTTCATTAGGATCCAGTTCAATAATATTTTTCAATAATATTACAGGTTGAGTCAACTTTTAATGAAAGAGATGAATTCTGTATTCATTAAATTTCTATATATATAGATTTTACTGCTGCTTTCTTTTGTGAAAAGTTTTATTATTATAAAATGAAACACAGGGAAATTCCCAAAAAATATATAGCTTAAAAAATTATTGCAAGGCAAATAAACACCAACTCAGGAAATAAAGCATCGCCAACCACCCAGAAACATTTTAAACATCCTACTCTATGATGAACCCCTCCCTCCTTTCAAAACAGCTATTATGCTTTTTACAATAATTTCCTGCTTTTATAAACATTGTTTACCCAAACATATATAAATTTAGGCTCTATTTCCATATTTATAAATTAATTGTGGGAAGAGTTATAAAATTATGAATGCCTATAATGATATTTTTGCTATGTATTTTCCAATCATTATACTTTTTATAAAGAGGTACTTTTATTTGCTTATCCAATAATGTGAATCATGAAGGAAAATGAGTTTAAATATTTGATATTTTTCCCACTATTTGCCAGTTTTCAAAGAGCTGGATAGATTATGAAACTCTAAAGTTGGTTATTTTATTATATATAAACATTATATATAGTTCATATAAAAACCTGGGCTCATATATTTAAAAATATTTGGAAGGATATAATCATTGCATTTGTTATGATTATGGAAACTCAAGTTACTCAACTTTTAGCAATGAGAATCTCTTTAATTTATCTTCTCACTTTATTTGAAATGAATCTAGCAATTTTCAGTAGTTGATTGTTTCCTTTTGATCCGGCAGGACCATGCAGTATTGCCTCATCTTTTGCCTTTCCTACTCTAGACCTGGAATTAGTCACTACAGATTTAAGTGGGAAATGGTATTTGCGAACTTTAAAAGATAATCTTTCATTACTAACGGGCTAGAAGTTTGTTTATACTTTTTAACACATATATAATATGATTCAATATAAATAATAAAAAAATTTACTTTCTTAATTTAGATAGTAAATGTTAAACTATGCATTTAAATGTAGATTTGAATAAGAATAAAAATGATTATGAAAATAAAAAGTTACAAAAATCAATACAGTGTTTAGATTATTCATCTCTTCAATTTTGGGTCATAGTTGCAAAATTAACCTTAAATTGTACAAGTTCTATACTATGCATTACTGAGACACCCACTCATAACATAAGTTCAACAATACTCAAACAGATCTACTTCCTGTTCAAACAGACAAATCTACTGATAACATGCTCAGGCATCTCAGCAAATCTTTACAAAAGTTTTAAGGCTTGTATTAAATTTCTATATGTATCCCACTGTCCAGGAAAAATCCTTCCCTGGCCGATATCTGCTTTCACAGGCTATTTTGAATAGCTGTATTCCAGTGAATACAACTATACTGATTTCAAGGAGAATAATATACAACAGGTCAGACATAGAGGCATGGTTCTGTTTATAAAGCAAGACAAAGTTTTAAATCTGAAAAAAGTAACTTATTCCACTTTTATGAATACAAGCACTCTAACCACTGAGCTAAATTCCCAGCCCCTAAATTGAATTTTAAACTCAGAAAAAAAGATCCATTTGCTTAAAAATTTAAAGCTCAAGTGGTGGAACTTTAAATGTGTGCTTTTGTGTCACATATTTTAATATGCAACAATACTTCATTTCACAGTATGTGTGAATTAATTAATTCAATGGGTGAATTAATTCAGTGGGATTCAGATCAGTTTACTACATGCCTACCAGTTGAAACATACTAAATTATGTAATGAAGGAATAAAAGGATTACTGATAAATTATTCTATACTTTAGCTTATATTCTCATGTGGAAAATAAAAATAATACACAATTTACTATCAAATAAATGCCAAGAAAATATATGACAAACACTACCACATAGAGGAGAAGAGTATTAAAGTTACTAGGGAATAAAATTTCAACTAAAATAATTTTAAAGACATTGATAGAGAGAAAGGTAAAGGAAAGAGAGTTAATAAAGGAATTAAATAAAAATAAAAATAATTTGAGATACTTTTTCATATATAATTGTGTATTTGAGTTAGTGAGAACATAAACTTAATAAAATAACATGAGAAATATATCATGCAGGAATTTCAATCTTCCATTTAAATAATTTATTCTCTCAAGAACCAATTGCATTGTTACCCAAGTCTCTGTCACATGCTAGGAAATAGGGAGTGAAGAGGTAAGGACAGATGAAAAATTCAAAAATAAATTTTGAAAATATCATCCACAGATATTTACATTGTGGTGAGTAATTTATGATCCAAGGAATCTAGAGTTTGTGTGAGTAAAAGGAAAAAAAAAATCTGTCTTTTAAACTTCAATATGGAGATTGGAGGATAAGTAATAGAAAACTTGACAAAGTAAAGAAAATATTACAGTCCAGGGACAATAATTCATTTATTTCATCATGTATTTAGCATTCATTAAATTCCTACTGTTAGATTTTTTATACCTACAGCTTTATTATAAACAGAAGCATGTAGTATATTATCTTTTGTGCCTGACTCCATTTATTTATCATTATGTTTGTGAGACTTATTTATACTATTAATGTAGCTGCAATTTGTTTCCAGTGATGGATGGTGTTCTTTCAAGTATATTGCAGTGTATGTATCTATTCTACTACTATTGATTCTTTGAAGCTATGACTCATGCACAAGCAAGCACTTCTTAATGTCTTTTATTACATGTTTGCATGGCATTATATTGGAATAAATACAGAAAGATAATCTTGGATGAAAAATTGTTCATGGTGCAACCTTATTTGGTAATACCAGACTATCGTCCACATGTATGCTCAACAGCTCATACTGTATGATACTTCTGTTATTATTCTTTTCCCTACTATACATCGCCAATAATTCATTTTGTAATTTCTCTTAATTTAAGCCATTTCTACTTATGAATAACGGGTTATCATTGCAATTTATTTTACATTTCACATATTGTATGGTTGGACACTGTTTATTAGCTACTTAGATTTCTGTAGCTATTCAAATAACACAATTCTCAGAAAAGAAAAAACAAATAGTAAAAATTCAGTTGAGATTTTGAAAGAGATTGTGAGCTCCCTGTGACAGGTCCCAGTTAGATTACTGGTGAGACATGCAGGCGAAGTTTCCAGCAGTGTTGGAAAGTGGATCAAAGCTTGAGAGAAAAGGGCAAAAAGACTTCTCAATCTCTACCTTTTCCAAGATGAAGAGAAAGACAGCTAAGAGTATAAATTTAGAGAATGTAGAAAGATCTTTTATTTTTCACAAAGATAAATAAAAGAAGGGATCACAGGCAGATTTTGTGGCAGAAAATTTCTTGATGGAATTAATGTTTATTGACTTCTCTCTTCTCAGAGGAAAATTGGTGTGGACTCAGTTCGTGCTGAATTATTTCCAGTGTTCTAAAACCTTGTGCAAACTAAATGCTTTCTATGTTGTTATTCTGTCAGAGGAAACCTAATTTCTTCCAGATATTTTTCTCTAAAATTTTGTAGTCCAGAGTCTCTTTCAGCTGCTGTAAATCTAATCCTTCACGATACCTAGTTTCTGTACTCTGCTGCTTTATATTTGCCCCTTCCTGGATCTCTGTCAAGGGCCCTCTGACCTCTAAGGTCCCCAGAGTACCAAACTTCTATGAACTTTTACGTAATTTCTTCCAGTGAGATAATCCTTTCGAACATGGACTTCCTGAACTCATCTTCTTCATAGATTCTCTGTAGCAAAACTTGCGGTCTCCTGTGCTTTAGCCAAATTATCCTACAAAAAAAAAATTTTTTTGTAAAAATAAATGGCATTAAACACAAATGTATTAATATATCTGTTTTATTTTTATAACTTTAAACTATCTTTCAATTGTCATGATACTTTATATGATAGATCAAAAACCAAGAAAACAGAATACCTTTAGAATACTGTTTCTCTAAAGTCCTAATAACCTGACAAGTATAGATAATAAAAACATTTTGATATCTCTGAAATAGTCAGAAGTTATTCTCTTTCCTCTTTTTCTAAGCATTTTATGTTGTAAAATTTAGTTTAAAAAATGAGTAAGATTTGCTGAGGATTTAGCTCAGTGGTTAAAGTGCTTGCCTAGCAAGCTCAAGGCCCTGAGTTCGATCCCCAGCACACAAAAAAAAAAAAAAAGAGTAAGATTTAAATATGTGTTTAAAATATAGAAAAGCATATAGGCTTATAGAAAAGAATGTAAATAATAAATAAAATTTACTAGTTAAAATGGTAAAGCTTAAGAGAATCTTTTTAATATTTAGACAACTTGTAATATATCAAAAGTATGGCTCCTCTCTTTTTTCTTTTCAATTTTTTTATAGGTAAAGGCTTATGGTATATAAGTATCACATTCTTCTTGGTACACATACATAATATATCTTAATTTTTTTTTAATTCTCTTCCACTCCTTCCTTCCCCCTCCCTCCATCTCTCGGTCCCCCTAGCTGTTTGCAAAAGATTTATCTCCCTATTTCCAATTCTATCTTTTATTTTGCTCTATTTTTATATTTTGGGTTTTTTTATATAAGTAAAACCATGTAATATTTAAGTTTTTTGTCTGATGTATTTCACTTAACATTATGGTTTCAAGATTCATCCATTTTCCTACAAATGACTCACGTTTATCCTCTGTGGTGGATCAGTACTCCATTGTATATAAATACCATACTTCCTTTATCCATTTATCTGCTCATGAACATATAAATCATTTGCAGTTTTTAGCTATTATGAGAATTGTGCTGCTGTAAATATGATAAACGTGTCTCTGTAATACGATGTCTGTAAGTCTTTGCAGTAGATGCTGAGATGAGGAAGAGCTGAGTCCAGTGGAATTTGTAGTTTTAGACTTTTGACTGATTTCCGTGATAATTATAACTAGTTTACATTCCCACCATCAATGTAGAAATGTTCCTTTTTCTCTGCAGCCTCACTAGCTTTTGCTATCTGATTTCTTGATGGTAGCCTTTCTTAGTTGGGTGAGGTGGAATTTTAGTGTTGCTTTGATTTGCCTTTCTCAAATGGCCAGACATGTTGAGCATTTCTTCATATATTTCCTGCCATTTGTAGTTCTTCTTCTGAGAACATGTCTGTTCATTTCAGTTGCCTGTTTTTCTTTTTTTTTTTTTTTGAGTCTTTTATGAGGGGGTGATTTTTTGAGTCCTTTATATATTTTAGATATTAGTCCCCTGTTCAAGAATAGCTAGTAAAATAATTTTCTGATTTGGAGTGTTGTCTTTTCACTCTGTTGGCCATTTCTTTTGGTGTGCAGAAACTTCTTAATTTGATATGATTCCATTTGTTGATTCCTCAAATTATTTCTTACGCACTTGGGGTTCTGTTAGGGAAAATCCTTGCCTATGCCTACGTCTTCATGAGTTTTGCCTATATTACATTCCAGTAACTTGTTTCAGTTTTAACATTTAGATCATAGATGCATTTTTATTTTAGTTTAGTACCATAGTGAGAAATATGGAGCTAGCTTTACTCTTTGGCACACAGCCAGTTTTCCCAGCACCATTTATTAAAGAGGTTGCCTTTCCTTCAGGGTATGTTTTTGGCTCCTTTGTCAATGATCAGCTAGCTGAGTGTGGCTGGAGTTGTCTCCACATCCTGGATTCTGTTCCATCAATCCTCATGTCTCTTTTGATGCTATCATCACACTGTTTTTTTTATCACTGTTGCTTTGTAATATAACTTGAAGTCCAAGATGGTGGTGCCTCCTGCTTTGTTTTTATTGCTCCAAATTACTTTTCCTATTCTGTGTTTCTTCTGATTCCCAATGAATTTTAGCATTGTTTTCTCCAATTCTGTGAAGAATGCTCTTTGAATTTTGATTGAGATTGTATTAAATCTGTATGCCAGTTTTGGAAGTATGACCATTTTGGCAGTATTGGTTCTGCCATCCAGGAACATTGACTATCTTTCCATTTTCTGATGGCCTCTTTGGTTTCCTTTTTCAGAGGAATGTAGTTTTAATTGTAGACTTTTCCCCCCTCCTTGGTTAGGTTAAATGCTAAGTATTTAATTTTTTAATAGTATTGTCAATGGTATTATTTTCCTAATTTCTTTCTCAGTATTATTGGTGTAAAGAAACACTGAATTTTTGTTTGTTGATTTTATATCCTGCTACACTGCTGAATTTGATTATTAATACTAAGAAAATGTGTTGGAATGTTTTAGATCTTCTATGTAGAGGATCATGTCATCCACAAGTAATAATTGATATGTATAATTGTATAATGTATACATAATTGATATGTATAATTTCCTATACATATCATTCGCATTTCTTTCTCTTTCTTGATTGTTCTTACTAAGCTTCAAGAACTGTATTAAACAGTAGTGGTAATAGTGGACATCATTGTCTTGCTTCTCATTTTAGAGGGAAAGCTTCCAGCTTTGTCCCATTTAAGATGAGGTGAGACATTTGTTTGTCATAAATGATTTTCATCAGATTGAGATAAGGTCCTTCTATATGTATTTTCTTCAGGTTTTTTTTTTTTTTGCAATATGAATGGACATTGCATTTTTTTCAAGGACTTTTTCTGCTTCAATTAAAATGATCATTTGATTTTTGCTCATGCTTCTGTTTATGTGATGGGATATATTCACTGATTTGCATATGTTGAACCATCTCTTCATCCCTGGGGTGAATCTTATTTGGTCATCGTGGTGGACTGATTCTTGTGGTCAGTTTGAGCAAGAATGCCCAGCTGGACTGAGTTGGTGTGGTTCTGGCCATGGAAGATCCACCTGAAGATTACTGCTGACATAGCATAAAGGAGAATGGAAATTGAAGATAACAAGTGGCTGTTTCTCAGCAGAAACTCTGTTGCATCTGGTTCTCCCGAAGGGAACTCAGCTGTTCTCACCTCAGAAGGAGCTTGGGGCCTTGCTGTGGTTGGGGATAGCTGCTGTTGCTTCATGGGAGCTTTGGTTTTCATCTCTGCTATGAGCATCATATCCTGGTTCCAGTACAGATTTCTTCAGCCTTTAGTGCAGATACAGACGTACATGGGACATTGCCATGGGCTCCCGGCACTTGACTGGATCTTTCAGGTCTCCAGTGCACAGACAGATGTTCTGCACCCTTACCACATTTGGTTTGTGTGTATGAAAATTGTAATGTGTACATGGCCTGTATTAAATCTGCTCTCTTGCAAACCACTCACTCTAGAAAAGTAACTAATACAGTCATGACATTTGTTGTTATTTGTTAAATTCTGTTATTTGTTGAATCCTGTTTGCCAGTATCTTGTTGAGGATTTTTTGGGCGGGCTACTGGGAATTGAACTCAAGGGGGTTGCACTTCCTAGACAAGTGCTCTATCATTTGAGCTAAACCCTGAACCAACGTTGAGGATTTTTGCATCTACATTTATTAAAGAGATTGGCCTGTGATTCCCTTTTTTGGTTGGGTCCTTCTCTAGTTTTGGAATGAGAGTAATGGTAACTTCCAGAAATAACTTTTGGAGTACTTGTTTCCTTTTAATTTTATTAAAGAGTTGAAGACTACTAGCATTAGTTTTTCCCTAAAGTTTTTGTAGAATTTGGTAGAATCCACTGGGGACTGGGTTTTTCTTCTTTTTTTTTTTTATTAAGTTCTTTAATTTTATAGCCTGTTATTATATTGTTCAGGGGCTTTATGGCTTATTGGTTGAGTTTGGGTATTACAAGTACATCCAGAAATCTATGCTTTTTTTGAAGATTTTCGAATTTATTAGAGTATAGGTTCTCAATATAGTCACTAATTATTTTCTTGATTTCAGTACTCTCTGTTGTGATTTCATGTTTTTCGTTTCTAATCATGTTGATTCGAGTCTTTCCTTTTTTGATAAGATTGGCTAGGAGTTCATCCATTGTGTTTGTTTTTTCAAAAGAACTATCTCTTTGATTCATTGATTCTTCATATTATTTTTTAATCTCAATTTCATTAATTTAAGTTCTGATCATCATAATTTTCTTTCTTGTGCTAGCTTAGGATTTGGATTTTTCTTGCTTTTCTAGAACCTTGAAATGCATCAGTAGGTTATTAATTTGGACTTACAGTTTTTCTAATGTGGGAATTCACAGTTATAAATTTCCCTTCTAGGACTGCTTCCATTGTATCCAGTGGTTCTACCATGTTGTACTAATGTTATCATTGCATTCTAAAAACTGTCCAATTTCTTCCTTGATTTCTTGTGTGATCTATTGATTATTCAAGAGTATATTGTATAATTTCTGTGTGTTTGAATAATTTCTCCAGTCTCTTTTGCCATTGAGTTCTATGTTTTTTTGCACTATGGTCTGATAATATGCACAATATTCATTTTTGTAAGCATACTTTATGAGCTAGTGTGTTGTCTATTTTGAAGAAAATCCTGTGTGCTGCTCAGAAAAATGTGTATTCTGTTGTTGGATAAAACGCTTTGTAGATATCTATTAAGTCAATGTGTTCAAAGTTTTGGTTCAACTCTGACATTTTTTGTTGATTTATTTTTTTGTCTAACTGATCTATTTGTGACAGCAGGGTATTGATTTCCCTCACTGTAACTGTTGTTTCTCTAATCATTAGGGTCCAGGAGTGTTTGCTTTATGAACGTGGTCTTCCCCATATTTGGTGCATGTGTTTATAATTGTTATCTCTTCCCCTCAAATTATTTCCTTAATCAATATGTAGTGAATTTGATTGCCTGTTCCGATCAGTTTTGGCTTGTCTGAAGTTAGGATAACAACTCTTGGTTTTTTCCAGAGTCCTTTGCATAGACTATTATTTTCCATCCTTTGATTTTTTTAACCTATGTATTTATTTTGGATTAAATGTGTTTATTTTATACTATATATTATTTGGTTGGTTTTTTTTTTTTTTTGGTCCAGTCTGTCTTTTATTGGAGAATTGAGACCATTCACAGTGAGAGTTTTTACTGAAGGTTATTGACTTATTCTTGACATTGAATTATTTTTCTTATTTTCCTGTTGGTGATTTTCTTTCTTTTTTCTTTTAATTTAATGGCTCACTCTGCCTGATGTATTCATTCTATTAGACATTCTGGCATTGTTGATGTCAATGTTCTAGGATACCCTTGTGGGTTTTTTGGGGTTTTTTTGTTTGTTTGTTTTGTTTTGTTTTGTTTTGTTTTTGTCTGTTTTGGGGGGAGCTTGAAGCACTTTATTCCAACTTCTCCTAGACTTTTAGATGTGCATTGAGAAGACTGCAATAATTGCCGTGGGTTTACATTTTTAAGTGATTTGTTGCTTTTCTCTAAAACCTTTTAAGATACAGTTCCTGTGTTAGACTTCTGGGATTTTGACTGTGATGTGTCATGGAAAGGTTATTTTTTGATCATGACTAATTGGTGTTCTATATCACTTTTCTATATGTTTAATTCTTCCCTTCATTAGATTTTCTGCTGTTATTTCTGTAGACAAGTTTTTTTTGTGCTATTTCTGTTGTCTTGATTTTTCACTAGTTCCCATGAATCTTAATTAGTCTTCTTTGTGTCTTTTAGCGGAGTTACTGGATCTACTTTTCATGTTCTTTGTTGTTTTTAAGGTATTTCTGAATAATTGTTCTCTGACAGTAGCCTTATTGTCTAGTTATGACACTCTGTCCTTATGTTGGTCACTTCTGCTGTTTATATTTTCAATAGAATTTTTAACCTCCTAGAGTTCTGTTTAGAAACTTTTAAAGCTCTCTAATTGTTTGCTAAATTGGTCACGCACGTTGTGATGGTTGATTCATTGTCAATTTGAGTAAGAAATGCCTAACCAAATTGGCTCAGTATTGTGGGGGAGTTGGCCAGAGGTATGCGTGAGATAGCTCTGCAGAGGTAAAGGACTTACTTCTGGAATGCATGGTTAAAGCTTAAAAGGTAGCCTACAGGGCCACATGTCAAGGTAGGATCAAATACATTGCCTTAAGGAATGAATGCCCTGGTCATTGTCCTTCCCATACTCCAATTTATCATTTAGATTGGTCCCAAGGTCAGTCATTAAACAGATTACCCTGATCTTCCCCTGTGTTTCCTCTGTCCCCTTACATGGGTTCTTCCCAGACACCCTTCATATTTCTGTTATCCTTGCTCCCTGGTTTCATCAATACAAGGGCACAGAGGCTTCAGTTTGGAGCTGTCCTTATCAGATTCTCTCATGCTGAGGGGTCTGGGTTAATGGTAGCCCCTCCGTGCCTTCTTGGGGTCTGGATTGGACATTGATTCTGAGTAATCCTTTGTTTCATCCTTTGCACTGTGTCACAGTCAGGAACTGCAACACAGTTGTAGTTCTTGATGTGGAAGACCCACCCTAGGGAGGATTATCACCAGAATGATATGAAAGGCAAACGAAGATGGAGGGATTGCTTCTGTTTCTTCAGAGGAGCTCCAGTCTTTGCCTTCACCTTAGACTCATCTCCTGGCTTTCAGCACAGACTCTTCAGCCTCCAGCATTGACCCTTCCACCTTCCAGTGCAGACCACTGAGCCTGCTGACTTACATGGGACAGACTCACATGGGACACTACAGTGAGCTTCAGTTGGATCCTTTGGATCCCCAGTGTGCAGACTCTGTGGGTGGCCATCGTAAGCCAATCTTGTAAATTCTTATATATTTGTATACCTTGTATTAAATCTGTTTCTCTAGTAAGCACTGACTGATACAGATTTTGATACTAGGAGTGGCTCTAGAGAAGTAAAATATAGAGATGAAATTAGTTAATAGCTTTAGGGGTTTCTGGAGTTGGCTTTCTAATTTGAAGAGACCTAAAGTTATTGTGATTTCTCCTTCTATTACTGTGGGGAATACTAGTAATCCTTGGTGTGAACTATTTAAAGTAATACTCAATGTTGATCCTTTTGATTATCCTAATTCATCACTTGTGAGATGTAAGGAATTTAACAACTCCGTATATGAAACTTTTGAATATTTTTGGCAGAGTGGGAAAAATAATGATGCTGGCTGGTTGTTCTTAGCATCTCTAGACAAACTAGTGAAGGAAAACAATGAACTGAAAACATCCATAGGAATCTAAAGTCTTCTTGATGCAGGAATAAGGCATGGCTTGAGCTGGCTGGGAAGACAGACATGACCTGATGTCAGTCTGGCACGTGAAATCCAAACACTCTCCTCTCACAGGATTGGGAAAAACTCTCACCCTAACCCTGACTGAAATGGAATAAATAGAAACGATCCCGTGAGCTCACGCTCTTGCTCTCTCTTGCCCCTTGCTCCCTGACCGGCCTCCCCTTTTGGCTCTCATTCACGTGGCAGAACCAACTTTCTTTTCTTTTGTTACTTAAATAAATTTTCTCATGGTCCTCAATTCACCGTTTAATTCTTCGCTTGTGCGAATTAGGACCTGGAAATACCCCTCCCGTCTGATAACGTTTTGATCGTTTTTTTGGTACTGGGGCTAGAACTCAGGGCTTTGTGCTTGCAAGGCAAGCACTCTAACTACTGAGCTAAATCCCCAGCCCTCTGATAACATTTTGATTGTGAAGACAAATTAATAAAATAAAAATTAAGGAACTCAAAGACTAAATTCCATGCTCCAGACACAAATAAAAAAAAAAAAATTAAAAGTTTCTAAATGTGTCCTAAAAGAAAATCTCTTCTCTTTCTGTCACAAGGCTGAAATCGCAGAAACTCAAACACCGGCTGTCGTGATTTGATTGGCTGAAATACAGGACAAATGCTTAGCTTCGAAGAGCATCTGAAATAGAGGTCAGGGCACTGATCAGAAAAGAATGGGATTCCATAAACTAGGATGGAGATGTTAGTGAGGATCCTGACAAGGCTGAGAATGTTGAGCTCCTAGACGCTAATGAAATTATTTTGCCAGAGGAAGAGATTTCCCACCTACAGTGGTAGAGACATCCCCATTCCATTCCCAACCCCCGTGGTGTTGGCCTCTTCTAGGATACCTGAGGAAACCAATCCTGTGTTGACCAAGCAAGATAATGCTGACCCTCCTAGGCCCCACCCTCACCACCCACTTTTGCCTCTGGGCCTATAACCAGGCTCAAATCACAGAAGGCTCCTAAGCATGAGGCACAAAGTATGACCCATGAGCGGGTCTGCTGTTCTGCAAAGAACTTCTTGACTTTTCTAACTCTTATAAGCAGAGACCTGATGAGCAAGTGTTGGAATGGATTTTAGGAGTGTGATATAATGGTAGGAAAAATATACACATGGATCAGGCTGAGTTTGTTTATATGGGCCCATTAAGAAGGGATTCTGAATATAGATTTGCAGCTTGTGTAGTAAAAAAGGTGTTAATAGTTTATTTTGGTTAGTGGGCACAAGTATGGATCAAAAGATGGCCCACTGTGAATGAATTAAAGATGCCTGATATTCTATGGTTTACTGTTGATTAGGGGATTCGGAGGCTTAGGGAAGTGGGAAAGCTGGAGTGGATCTGTCATGTCGAACCTATTCTACCACACGGGGATGATCCAGAAAATGGACCCTTCACTAACACCTTGAGAAACATTCATGAAGGGAGCACCGGCATCCCTGAAGAGCCCCGGAATTGCTCTTCTCTGTATGCTACAACTTACGGGTGGACCATGGTTACTTAATTGGGAAACTCAAGGGCAATGGGTTTGATTGGATCCCAGAATGGCAGAGGTCAATTGGCAGCACTTAATAGCCAAAGGCAGGGTTCACCTACTTCCAATAGAGTCCATGTTCCCAAATGAAAGCACATGAGCGCAGTCTTTTCTGTCTGCATTTTTATGAGCTTTCTGCTCTTCTGACTTCTGGCCAGAATCTTCTATGGAGTTTGGTTTACAGCATTCTATGGATTCGTTAGCTGTCATGTCCAAAATTTTCAGTTCTAAAGGCTTATAAGCTACTCGGTCAGGTATAATGACTTCACTTTTCTAATACAAATGTCTGACTTAGTCATTTTCTTATCTCTGAGGCATAATACCTGACATCAGTAACTTACAGAAGTTACTGATAGTTCACAGTTTTGTCCATACTCAGCTGGCTTCCAAGACCAAACTTCATGATAGAGTGGTATAGAAGAGAAAACCTACCTCATGTTGTGCTGGTCAGAAAGTGGAGAGAGAAGGCAAGAGCCAGGACAGGAGATATACTCCTTAGTGGCCTGCCTCTTTCAACCTGACCCCAAATCCTAATAACAAATTACCTGTTGCAACCCATCCCCAGCCCAATTCATTTCCAGAATTCTTGCCTATGAACACACAAAGCCATTAGGAAGACATTCCAGATCCAAACTACAACAGTAGGTTTGGATATATATTGATATAACTACAATTTCATTTTCTTTTTAATACTCCCTCTTTTGTTTGTGATTATGGTAATTAGTGATTTCTGTTTTTCTGGATCAATCTAGCTAGGTTTTAAAAGTAATAGTAATGTTTTTAAAAAGTGTTCATATTTCATTGATTTGTCTCTATTATTTTCTAATTCACTGAGTTCTGCTTTTATGTTTATTATTTCTAATAATTATTGTGATTCTTAGAAGATATTATTCTTCTAATTATTGTGGAAATATAGAATATATGTCCATATAGTAAAAGCAAGCTTATTTAAACTGTTGTTCCTTATAGATTATTATAAATTCAGCTTTTTGATGTGAGGTCTTCACTTTGTCAATACAATGAAATTATAAATTTTCTTCCAATTACTGTTTTAGTCATATCACACAAATCTTGATGTGATTTAGCTATCATCAGTTTAAAATACATGTAGTCCCTCTTATTACGAATATTTAGAAGTATTGGGCATATTTGGAAGTGTAAAAATTCATCTTTTATTAATGATTTGTAAATGGAGTCAGTTTTCATCTGATAACATTTATTCTAATCATCTTATAGTTATTTAATATTTTTATGACCCAACATATGGTCTATTTTGTGCAATGTTTCATTTGTAATTTGAAGGAATGCAAATTCCGCCCTTTTTCATTTGTTGTTGTTGTTAGGATACAGATGTCACTTAGATTAGTAAAATGTAAGATGTCACTTAGACTAGTTTGGATGAGAATGTTAAAATCTTCCAAATATTTACTAGTAGTACAGTTAGAAACAAAGGATCTGAGTGAGCCACTCTCTTCCCCAAAAGCTCAACCATAAACATAAACATTTTAAGGATTATCTATACTTCCACCTTCTTAGGGGAAGTACAAAGCATAATAACAAAAGCCTATCGCACCCCCACAGGGGGCAGGGCTCTGACCCCAGTGAGAGACTCAGTGGGAGGCACCTAGAAGTCAGAGATGGCTACCCTTTAAATCCAAGGAGCCTGAGTTAGCATACGCCATTTGCACGCCATTTGCGTGACTTTGCACCACATTCGCATGCCATTCCCTTTCACTCTCATGTGCTTACCCTTTTGCCCTTTTCCCTTTCCCTCGTCCCGGCTGCTACGTTCCTGGAGATCTCCAATAAATGCAGCCACCTAGTATGGACTGTGCACTTGGAATCCTTTCCTCATCGTACACAAGGACCTGGACTATTTCTGACCCACTCAACTGTAACACTAGGTTTTTTTTTTTTTTTTAATTTTATTTTAATGGTATATTTTAGATGTACACAGTGATAACATTCATTATAGGGGATTTGTACCTGTACATGACATATCTTGTTGCTTCTTTTTTTCCCATTCCCCTCTCCTCATCCCCTCCTCCCTCGCTATTTACAAAATCTTTGTTTCCATTTTTTCCTTCCATTTCTTATTTCTCTTGTCCCTCTGTTCCTTTCACCCTCCCTTGTTCCCTTTCCCATTTGGACATTCTCTTCCCTTTCCCAATATAATAGATTTTAGTCTTTAAACTGAAATGTAAATAAAGACTAAAATGTAACACTAGTTTTTAAACCATGTTCTAAAATATCTTACTGAGAAGGATTTTTAAACTTCCAAACACAATTATTTTTCCTTCAAACTTATGCCACGCCTTCCAAAACAATGTCATTATCTAAGCATACAATTAGGATTTTCATATATTCTTGAAGAATTCTCTTTTTTATCATAATGAATTGTTGCCCTTTGTTGCTAGTAGTAGTGTTTCCTATGTTTCTTTATTCTATATTGATATAACCATTCCAGTTTTCATTGGCTTATTGACTGTATGGCATATTATTCCCCATTCTTTCACCTTTGTCTTTATATTTATGATATATTTCTAAGCAAACAACATATATTTGATTATTTTTTTTACCCAGTATGCCATCCTATGCTTTATAATTGGAATGTTTAACCATTTATATTTAATATTATAAATACAATAGGCTTTTCTTCTATCATCCTGTTATTATTTTCTCTATTGTCACATCCATTATTTGATTAATTGCCTATATTTTATATTCGCACATTTTCTCCTTTATAGACTTAAAAGTTATCGATTTTTATTTAGTTGTTTCATTGTGACTATTAAAATATCATGTCATGTGTTTAAGAACCTGCAACAAGTCCATTTCAACTTTCTTAATCTTTGTACTGTCATACAATTTACTATTATATATTTTATAAACTACTTAAGTCATTGTCGCTTTTACTTTGAATAAATATTTATCTTTTATAAAAATATAAAAGAAGATACATCTACCCAGGGTCTCTCCTGTAAGGAGCTTAGAAGTTGCCATTCCATTCTACCAATTAAAAGTTAAATGGACTGACACGGCTCTTCTGGAATCTGTAAGAGAAGTGAAAGCAGAGAGAACACCACTGGCCTAAAGAGAGGAGGGAGGGACAGGTGGATACAGAGTCATGGCTTTGCAGGGCAGAAGCACAGGAGAAGAAGCTGCTGTAGGAACCAATGCCAGACAAGAAACCTGAACTGTAATTAAGACACTGGTGGAGGCACAGTGTTGGCGAATCTAGGAAATGAAATATCCAGCAGCCTAGTCATAAAGGGCTGCCAATGGTTTGTGACTTTACTAGCACAAGTTCAACCACATTTCCACAGCAAATGTGAGAGAAAAATCTTGACTTCTTTCTGGCAGAAGGATAGAAAAATGAATGTTGAAATATAACAGATCCTTTTGTTCTTCTTATTACAGTTGACCTCACCTCCTGGGCATTACAGCCTACCTGACCTGAGGGGAGAAATATTCCACCCTAGAAAGCCTTAGCCTTCCAAGTGACAGGAGGGAAGTACCCAGCTCCAGGCTGCTCTAACCATTCTGCCCCTGATGGAAGGGGAGTAAAGAACTGATAAGCACCTGTGAGTTTAACGGTCCAGAAGCACGGCCTCACTGTTACACAGACCTGGTCATAGGATATAGAATGAACCCTCCCTCAGCACTTTACCATCACATTACTAACCATCAGTTTATATCAGTTGTTTTACCCCATATATCATGTTGACTATTGAGAAAAAAAATAGAAGACACACTACAAGTTATAGTACAATTTCAAAAGACAAAACAAGCATTGGTATCAGGCATGGTAGGGCTGCTGTAATGACCAAACTGAGAGTTTGAGACAGCAGTGATTAATATGCTAAGGGCTTTAATGTATAAAATAGAAAACATGCAAGAATGATAAGCATGATAAGAAGACTGAAAATAAAGGACAGCATGTCTCTGGCTGGACAAGGCTAAGAAAAGAATTTTTGAGCAAAATGATATATCAATAGAAACGTTCAAAACTGAAAAACAGAGATCAAACACAAGCAAAGAACAACATAAGAGGACTGTGGGCCAACAACAAAGGTGTCATACATATATAATGTGAATAACAGAACAGAAGAAACAAAAAAAGAAACAGAAGAAATGTTTGAAACAATAATCGCAAAATTTCAAGTGAATGTCAGATGCCAAATTGCAGATTCAGGAAGCTCAGAGAACGCCAAGCAAGATAAATACCAAAGTAACTACACCTAGGCATACTATTTCTAAACTAGAGAAAATCAAGGTTTAAAAAAAGTCCTGGAAGAAGCAGTAAGATAAACTATCATAAGCATAAGAACAAAAATAAGAATTAAATCTGATTTCTTCTAAGAAACCAAGCAAGCAAGAAGAGTTAAGAGCTGAAATTAACTGTAATTAACTACAACTTATCATCCAAGCCTTTCCCTGGAAGTTGTAACTCTTCAGTCATTCCAGCGTTCCAAAACAGTCACGTTGGACAGATTTTGCTAGAGCTATTGTTGTCTGAAAGGGAAGTTGGATTCTTGATGTTTTCTACTCTGCCATTTTCCCAGGAACCATTCCTTTTATACCTTTATTTTTGAGGTATATTTTCACCAAATATAAATGCAATGTTTTTTTTAGCACATTAAAGATGTGCTAAAAAATTTTATTTTCTTCTGAGTTACATTTTTAAAAATATATTGTTAGTATTAAACAAACCTCCCTCTGTGTGGCTTCAGACCACCAGGACACGGATGCTTCCAACACCCTTAATCTTCTCAGCTCTTCTGCTCAAGAATTTGGCCTCTATAATGGCAGACTCTCTTGAGAACTTTCCCTTCCTGAGACCTTTTTAGTAGCCAAATCACACTGCCTCAAAGATGGAAGCCACTGCTATCTTAGTTTTGGCAACATTTGCTCTATCTGCTCACTGAGAAACATCCACAGTTTATTCCGACTGACAAGTATATGAAAGCTCTGCTCCCTATTTAAAGAGCAATGCCTCTATGGCAGCTAGGGTAGCGTATCAATTTGACTGGCACAGAAGCTGGGTGGGGCACACTTCTGGCTGTATATGGGTGCTCACAGAGGCATGGCTGCCTTGAGGTAAATGGCTGGTCCCTCATACCTTTCTCTTGGCACTGTTTCTGTGCTCTGCTTCTTGGCCACCATGAACTAAGCAGCTTTGCTCCAACACACCCTTCCACCATGATGTTCCTGCTTTAGAGCCAGCCAATCATGGACTGAATCTCCTTAAACCAAAAGCTAAATTAAACCTTTCTTCTTTTAAACTGTGGGTGTCAGCAATGGGAAAGCTGTCTAACACAGCAAATTGGTACTAGAGAATTGGGGTCGTTGCTATGACTGTACCTGACCTTGTGTTATAGAAGCATTTGGAACAGGTTTGCAGGACAAGTTTGCAAAGGTTTGGAGATGCAGGCTAAGAAGATTTGGACTACTGTAAGTAGAGCTTGAAGGATGAACCTGGTCATAGCTCAGAGGACCACAATTATGACAGGAATATGGACAATAAAGGCCAGTCTCACGTGGTTTCTCTTGGAGGAAAAACAAAAATGAAAACAAAAATCTCTACTGACAGGTCAACTAGACTCCAAGCTCATTACACGCTAGCAGAAAATTTGCCTGCATTTTGCAAATATCCTAAAATTTTTCAGGAAACTGAGGTTATGGGTAGGTGGGCTAGTTAATCTGACAATGAAATTTTAAAACAGCTGAACTTACGGGCTGTGGCATGAGTACAGCTGGATGCTTTAGCGAGATTTACAGTGAATACTGGGGGCTAAAAGCAGAGTAGACATTCTTGAAAAATACAAATTTTGGCCCTAAAATGTAAAGTTGAGGTCCAATGATGTGTGGCTACCGAAGGAAATAGTGCCATTAAAAAGAAACCAAGTACTTTTTACAGGGGCAAGAAAAAAGATGACTTGAGGGAATCTCAGAAATAAGTAAGCCCCAACCTGCTCCAGGCTCAAGGGTGCAAAAGTGTAAAGCTTCCTAGTTACCTGGAAGATACCTGTGGAAGTTGAGCCTGTGCCGACGCAGGCCACCAGTATGACCCCACGCTCAGGGTACTTGCATTGCTTGTCAGTGAGGCAGTGGCCCCGAAGTCTTCTTCAGTGTAGACGGCAAGTTGGTGGCCGAGAGGAAAGAGTTGTTCTTTTTTTTTTTTTAATGTCCATGGTTATTGCATGAAAAAATGTCTTTTCATACAATATGAAAACTGTATGAAAAATGTCTTTCAACTGTCTTCTTTCTCTCTCTCTTTTGATGACTTTCCACCAGTTGATTATGGCCAACTTTGGTATGTTTAAATTTTTCCTGCATACTTGTCTTCCTTAAAATTTCTTCTGTTTCTTTAATCATTCTCATTACCAAAAATCAGAAAAATTGGGCCATAAATTTGACAATTTTGTGTCCTTCGTTTACAGAACTCTATGTTTTGATTTTTTTTAACTCACTCTGGCAGTTTGTGCAAATTTTTAATGAAAAGTTCTCTTCATTTTTTTGCTACTAAGTTTACACATGTTTATTCACATAATCTCTTAATTATTCTCAATCATATCTAGCAAATTTTGTCTGTCACTATTAATTTATTAGATGAAATTCTACGTATGATTCTTTTATGGTCTCCGTTTGTCTCCTTATAATAGTTCTATTTTTCGTAAAATATCTAAAAGTTGTTGTAAAGTACTTTCCTTCTAATACATTCATCACTATCATTTCAGAATTTGTTCTCTGATTGGCTCTTCTCCTTGTGGTGGGTCATATTTTCTGCTTATTTCCATTTCTAGTAATTTTTTTGCATAGAGACATTGTAAATATTATGTTTTAAAGAATGTGAAAAATAATTTTGAAGCTAGCCCTTTTAAAGTTTTTCTTTTAGCTGAGTTAATTTACTTACAGATCAGTTTGATCATTTTGAGATTTTTTTTTATGTTCTTTTTAGGTTAATTTAAAGAAATCTTTATTCAAGGGCTAATTTAGCTCTATTACTAATTCCACAGCTTTTCCTTGAGTACTCTCTGTTCTCGTTGATGAGAACTCACATTCTTCCATTTTTCCATACATTCTGGAAATAGTTTAGCTTATAGCTCTGAGTCATTGTTCCTTGTCTGGGCTTGAAGTCACTTTATGAACACGTTTCTGTCATTGTTGACTTTCGTAATTCAGGAAAGACCCAAAGTGACACAGATGCAGATATTTGTAGAGCTTTTTGGTACCTCTTTTTTATCTGATATTCTAACCCAAAAACTATCTGTCTTGATTCCCTGAAACATGGCCTCTCTCCTAGACTTGGCAAGATTGTTTGTCTTTGAGTGAGTATGTCCTTACTTAGTTTTTCAAAGTCACAAATTCTAAAGAAAATTAACAAAGAGTAAAGAATTATTGAGTAAAACACAACAAGCAAAAGATAATGCGTATGTCCCATAAATACCCTACCGAAATATTTGCAGGACTAAGAAAAAGTAACATGAAAAGAAACTTTTGAAGTTATAAAATGACAGAAAAACATCAATATAAGCGAGGATACTTTTAAACAATAGAAGTTCTAGAAATCAAGCCGAAAATTAAAAATTATAAATCTTAAGAGTTACACAAAATACAGAGAGATGGAATAAAATTGATAAGCTTCTAGATAGATTTGAATAAATTATTTCACCAGTAATTACGTAGAAATAAACTGCTACCCAAGAGTATGGTCAGGTGAAAGATTTTGGAAGAATGGTCATTATATATATATATATATATATATATATATATATATATATATACACACACACACACACACACACACACACACACACACACACATACATGTATACATGTGTATATATATGTATATATATATGTATATATACACGTATATATGTACGTATATATACGTATATATATACGTATATATATACGTATATATATGTATATATATGTGTATATATATATGTATATATATATATATTTTTTTTTTTTTTTTTGGTG
>PVJO010018320.1:0-36987 GCA_004026905.1 Hystrix cristata | reverse complement strand
AATCAACCAATAACAAATGCTGGCGGGGCTGTGGGGAAAAAGGAACACTCCTCCATTGTTGGTGGGAATGTAGACTGGTCCAGCCACTGTGGAAATCAATATGGAGATTCCTCAAAAAACTACAACTGGAGGTTCCATTTGACCCAGCTATTCCCCTACTGGGGATCTTCCCAGAAGAATTAAAATCGTCATACCACAAAGACGTATGCACGACCATGTTCATAGCAACACAATTTGTAATAGCTAAGTCTTGGAAACAACCTAAATGCCCAACAACCAACGAATGGCTAAAGAAAATGTGGTTTTTCTACACAATGGAGTACTACACTGCCATTAAAAAGGATAAACTAGAGTCATTCATATATAAATGGATGTTTCTTGAGAACATACTCTTAAGTGAAATAAATCAGACACTCATGAGCACACTTCGAATTGTTTCTCTGATATGAGAAACCATAACTGTAAATAAGGACAAAGAGATGTAATGGATATTATATAAAAGGAGGATGGTGTGCAGAAGAGAGGAATACTAGAAAGAACGAAGGGGAAAAGCAGAAAGGCAACAGGGGAAAGAGAGGAGAAAGGGAAAATATGGAAAATGATGACTGAACCTGCTGTAAATAGGGAGGGAGGGAGCAGAGGGGAGGGGCGGGGGAGAGGGGGGAGAACCAAGATGCATCATGTATAGGTACAGAATAACTGTAATGAATGTGACCATTGTATGTAGAATGTACCAATACATGTTCTTGGTTTAAAATAAAAAAAAAAGAAGATGTGGTTTCTCTACATGATAGAGTACTACTCTACCATAAAAAAGGATAAACTAGAGACATTTGTAGGTAAATAGATGCACCTTGAGAACATACTCTTAAGTGAAATAAATCAGACACCCATGAGTACACATCAAATTGTTTCTCTGATATGAGAAACCCTAAGTGTAAATAAGGACAAAGAGGTATAATAGATATTATGTAAAAGAAAGATAATATTTCAAAAGAGAGGCAAACTAGAAAGGGAGGAGGGGGAAAAGAAGGAAGGGAAAAAGGAAAGAAAAGGGAAAGGGGAAAAAAATGGGAAAATGTAAATAAACCTGCTATAAACAGGGAAAGGTCGGGGAATAGAAGGGAAGGGTGGGGAAGAGGGGGAGAAACCAAGATATAGCATGCACAGGTACAAATTAACCATGATGAATGTGATCTTTACGTATACAATGTACTAATATATGTTCTTGACAAAAAATCTTAAAAATTTTTAAAAAAATTGAGTCTTCCTACCCATAACAGGGTATATCCCTCCTTTTATTCAGATCTTTAATTTCTTTTAGCAATGGTTTATAATTTCCAATGTATAAGACTTGCATGTATTTGCCAAATTTATTTGTTAAAGTAGTTCATATTTTCGAGACTACATAAATGGCATAATTTATTTCAGTATCTAATACTTCATTCTTTGTTTTATACAAACACAGCTGATTATAGCATTTCTTACAATATAATACAACTGAATATATTGTATTCTGAAACCTTGGTAAATTCATAGTATCATTTGGTAGAATCCATTAGATCTTCCTCATGGACAATCATGTTATCTACTGAAAAACAGCTTTAGTTCTTCCCTTGTGTCAGAATGGCTTTTACCTCTTTTTCTTGCCTTATTGTGCTGGCTGGTACCTCCATACAATGTTGACTAGAAATGGTGAACATGCACGTCCTTCCCTTGTCCCTGATCTTAGGGGGAATGCATCGAAGGTCTCTGCCCATTAAGTATATTAGTCTAGATTTCTCATAGATGCTTTTTATCAACTTAAAGTAATTCTTTTCTATTTCTACTTTGGGTTTTGTCCAGTGCTGTTTATGCTTTTCTTTTCTAGTTTGTTAATTTGCTAATTTTCATTGATTGATTTTCAAATTACACCAATCTTAAATCCCTGGGATAAAACCTGCTGGTCACAATGTATCTTTTTCCAATATTGTTGGATTTAATTTACTAAAATTTTATTTAGAACTTTTGCATATTATTCTCATGAGGGATATGAATCCATAGTGCAGGTATCAGGGTAATGCTGCTCACATAGTATGAACCTCAAAGTATTCTGTCTTTCCAATTTTCCAAAAACATGAGGCAGTATTGGTTTTGTGTTTCCTTAAATGTTTTATAGAACTCACTGATCTGAAGTTTCTTTGTGAAAAGGTTTTTAACTATATTGAAAACACATTCAATTTCCTCAGTATGGTAATATTCAGATCATCTATTTATCTTGACTGAGTTTTAATAATTTGTGCCTTTCAAGGAATTTGTTCATTTTCTTGAAATTGTCAGATTTTCTGGCATAAAGTTATTCATAATAGTCCTTTATTATCATTCTAATGGCTGAAGGATCTACTGTAATTTTTTCCCTCATTCTTTATTTTGATTATTTGTATCTTTCTTTTTTTTTTTCCTTGATCGTTCTGGCAAGAGGTTTACCACTTTAACTGATCTCTTCAAAGAATAAGATCTTCAGCCAGGCATGATAGCACTTTATCATTTATTTGCGATCTGTGTTCTTTCCCAATATAAGCATTTAGTACCAGACATGTCCTACTAAGTACTGGTTCGTCAGTCTTCTACAAGTTTTAATGTGTCATACTTTCATTTTTATTCCAAAGTAGTTTCTATTTTTTCTTTCTATTTCTTCTTTGAACCAAGGGTTCTTTAAAATTTAGAAATATGTTCTTTAGTTTCCAATATTTGAGGATTTTTCTGAGATCTTCAGGTTATTAATTTCTACTCTATTATGACCAGAGACACATTTTTATGACAGTAGATTTTTCACCTGAAACAATAAAAGTAAGGAAACAATGGAGAAGCATCTTTCAAGAAATGCAAGAAAAAAATTGCCAATCTAGAGAAAGTGTCTTTCTTTTTTTGTGGGGGGTGCTGAGGATGGAACTCAGGGCCTTGCACTTGCTAGGCAAGCGCTCTACCACTGGCTAAATCCCCTGAGCTTTGCTGGAGAGAAATTACACAGTCCAGTAGATGACTCAACTATAGTTTTATGACCATCAGCTTCTAATGTGCTCTCAACTCTGAATGACAGCTACATAAGTACGTGTGCTTGCTAGGCAAATGTTCTACCACAGAGCTAAATCTCCAACCCCGGTACTTGATATGTTGGTCATACTCTCCTCACCTTCCACCTAATTAACAGGGTTTTTATTTTCTACTTAGCTCATGTCTCTGTGGATTGAATTTCCACTTTGTTAAAAAAAAAAAAAAGAATTTCCATTTTGTAATACAAAGTGGATGCATCATTGATATGTTGACACGCTTATTTAATCAGAACCACGGGGCAAAATGATCACTCCTGCCAAGTCTCCTTCCCACCCCCAAGCTGCAGGCCCCTAATTTCCTTGCCCCAGAAGTGGGTGCTGCAAACACTGTGTAAGTCTGGAGCTTCAGAATGCCATTTTTCTCACCAAAATTTTATTCTTCTTGCCAAAAATTAAAGACTGCACAGAAGAAACAGAGTTTAGAGGTGGAGAGTCTTAGCCACTTTCCTTGTCATTGAGACAAAATACCCAACACCCATGATTTAAAGGAAGAGAGGTTTATTTTGGCTCACATTTTCAAAAGTCTCAATCCTTGCATGGTCAACAGCACGTAATGGCCTGGGTGGAGGAAAGCTGCTTACAGCATGGCAACCAGGAAGTACAGAGAGAAGAAAAGAGCCAGGGAGGGAGATACACCCTTCCAGGTCATGCCCCCAGCAACCCACCTCCTCTGACCAGGCCCCATTCCGTAACAGCAAGTCAGTTATAGCACCTCCATGGTCTAGTCCTCCTCCAAAAGCCCCATGTATAAACACATGAGGCTTTTGGGGGACATTCTCAGTATAAACCAATAACATGAAGACCTGATGACATTGCTTAAATCTGTGGACCTAACGAGCACTGAAGCCTACTCAAATTCTGGACTTTCCCGGGAATGAGGAAGGATAAATTCTCTTTTTGCAAAGCTAGCTTGAACAAGGTTTTATATCTTGCAACTGAAAAAGTCCTGTCTATGCTGAGGAAATAGATTTTAGAACTATCTAGTACATAAAATTGGCAGGGGGTACATGATCAAAAGGGATGTGTAAGGTTAAAATTTCCAAGTAGAGATCTAGGTTTGAAAAGGGTTGGACAGGGTCCTAGGTCCAACCCGTGCAAGAATGAATTTACACTGCACAAACTGGCCATATATGTTGTGTGCAAAAGAGTGAAGATCAAAAGCAAGAGTCTAAAAGCTGGTAATTTGGACAGATGGTCAAGAGTAAGTCAAGCATCTTAAAATCCGACACCAGGGAAAATCTTGCTCTTGAGTAGGCCTCAGGTTGAGAAACGGGTTTAGCTAAGGGAATCTGAAATATGGAATGCCAAAAAAAGGTCAAGGACCCGGAATCAACAAGATCAAAATTATACTGTACAGGCGCAGGGGTGACCAGGTCTTGACAATCAAGGCAGGTAAACACCTACATGAAATGGGGGAAAAGTGGGTTAGGTGGAACAAAACAGTAATATTAGCAACCAAAAACTTAAAATTACCTTAGAGGAACAAAGATAGTTTGTTCTTTGTCTTCTTTTTACAGTTACTATTGAGGAAAGGTAGCTATAAGCACAAAGGACTGAATGAAAAGTAGTTGCTGTCATTAGCATGTGGTGACTCTGACAAAATCAATCTCATTAAGGCTAGGGAGAGGGTCAGAAAACTACACATGCTGAGGTGTTCTTATTTTAAAAGAATAAAAAGCACAGAAATATCAAAGAAAATTATAACAAAAAGATCATTCATATTCTGAAAAACAAAGATAAAGGAGGGAGGAGACAATGATGTTCAAATAAGTATGAGCAAAAGCCCACAGTCCAGTTAAACATTCATGTTGTTTTCTTTTAGACAGGACAAAGAGAGAGTCAAGCTAAAATACTGACATTGACTTTCCAGGCAACGTAGGTGTCCTAAGTTAAAAGCAAGCACTTCTGATCTTACAATAATTCATTACACAGTTGAGGTAACATTCCCCATACCACAAGTGAAGCATGAATAACTGGTTCACTTTTGGTTCTGTGCTAATTCAAACATCCTCTCCAATTTCTACCCCACTGAGGGCAGATCTGAAAACGTCCTCTGAAATTGAGAAGAATTGTCTGTACTATACTGCTGAGTTCCCCTGCCTGTCATTCTCAAGGTGAAGAACAACGCAAGGCTAAGGAAGGTGGGACCCTCTGTCGTTCAATATGTATTTCCTTAAACAAAGCCTATATTACTTTTCAATTAGAAAACACATTTTATAAGACTCTGGAGAATATAACTCAGTGGTGGAAGAGACTTTTTGTCTCTAGAAATACCTTGGAAGCCAGAGTAAAAAGCTATGAGTCCTCAGATTCTCCCACCCTCTTCTTTCACTCCACCCAAAAAAGTACGAAAGCAATCAGAAGTACCCTGGACCATGTGAAGAGCAAATTATTTCCTGATTTTTTTTAACCAAATAACATGTATGCTTGTTTCAACTGAAAAATAAGATTTGCGCAAATGAATAAGAATTAACGTGTTTTTTACTGAAACTAAAATACTGAAACCAAAAGGACAAAAACAAAGCCTAAAGCTGCATCTTTTTAAAAATGGTTCTTCTCTTCTGCTAATAGATGGCTGTCAGGATGTCTGATTCCAGGAAGCTAGAATAGATGTAATTTTTCCTTTTCTTCCCACTAACTACAACTGAAAACACTGGACATTATGTATGAGACAAAAAGAAAAAGACGATGAAAGGTGGAAAAAGAAGTCAGACTTGGAATAACATGGTACCAAACTCCTTCATATTTCTTTTGTGCTTCATGAATCCCAGAATTGGAGCTGAAGAAGCAGGTAACCCATAATTGCCATGGGTTGCAGGCACAACGTGCCCCAAAGAAAGCTTGTTGACTCTAGCCAAAGGATCAGGACAGAGGCAACCTAGTAAGACAGAAAACTTTTAAACAGCCAGGCATGGCAGTAATTCCAGCCCCTGAGAGGCTGAGGCAGGAGATTGTGAGTTTGTGACCACACTGGGCTACACACTGAGTTTAAGTCCAGTGTGGACTACATAGTGAGATGAGTGAGAGAGAGTGAGAAAGAGAGAAAGAAAGGACATTTAAATAATAACCACTCTACCTCAGCCAAATGCCACAGAAAAAACTTTTTCTTTCCAAAAGAAAAGGCTGTGACTCCACTCCTGTCTATAAGAGACTGGGGGAGCCTGGACTTAACACCCTCAAGACATTCCCACAGGGATGGAGTTAGAGAAGTCCACAGGCAAGGAGGCGCTCCCATCATGGTGTACAGCAAACCATGTAGGAAGCCCAAACTGTCCCCAGCTGTGATGAACATATTCCTGTCATAAAGTCAAGTGGGAAACCTGGACTTCTACATTCACCTGGCAGAAATGAGGCAGTGCCCCTCAATCTCCCTGCTGGAGTTGGTTCTACAAAAAGACGGGAGCAGAAGACAAAAAGTTTCTGTCGCCTAAAACAGAAAGTTTAACATCCAGCCTGTCATAAAATAATATGAAAACATCCATGTTTCAATACCAAGAACCAGGAAGAGCTCAAACTGAGTGAAAAAGATGATCAATAGATAAACACACTGAAATGACAGAATTATCAGACGATGATTAAAGTAGTCAAGATAAAAATACCTCGATGAGGACTTATAAACATACTTGAAATAAACAAAAAGTAGCCTCAGAAAAGAAGTTGATGCTATAAAGAAGATCCAAATGGAAATTTTAGAACTGAAAAATATCAAAATAAAAAAACTTGACAAATATATTAAAAATAACATACAACGCCCAGCAGATGGGGTCCTGTTCTATAATTTCTTGTGTTAATCTTTGTCTTTTAACTGGTGTGTTTCAACCATTTATATATCATGTAATTATTGATATGTTAGGGCTTCAGTCTGCCATTTTATGTAATGTTCCCTGATTGTACTCTTTGTTACTCACTCTTCAGTTGTATTTTTCCTGACTTGCTGCGAGTTATTTGAATTTTCCCTTAAAATTACATTTTTACTTATCTAGTGTTTTCAGCAATCTCTTTGTATATTACAAGTTTTTTACTGAATGTTTACATACAATATTACATATATATGCCTCATTATTCCAATCTATAGATGTTTTCATTTTACCTGGTTGAATGAAAAAAAAATCTTACTTCTCTTATATCCTTTTAATGCCCTCACTTATATTGTCTCTGCATATATTTAGAACTACATTTGACAGTGTTATAATGTTTAACCATCAAGTATAAGGATAACCATCAAGGAAAATTTAGAAAACCCAAGAGGAGAAGGAAAGCTCTTTATTTCTCCACATATTTCTTTCTTCTTTCCTGGTGTTCTAAGGTCTCTTATCATTTTCTTTCCATTTAGAGAAATTGTTTTAGCCATTTTCTTTTCTTGGGGTAGATCTACTGGAAACAAATTTTCTTAGCTTTTGTTCATCTAAGAACAAAGGACAGAAAAGGGAAAGGGAAAATATGGAAAATTATGAATAAACCTTCTGTAAATAGGGAGGGAGGGAACAGGGGCGTGGGGAAGAGGGGGGAGAACCAAGATGCATCACGTACAGGTACAAAATAAATGTGATGAATGTATCCATTATATGTAAAATGTACCAATACATGTTCTTGGTTTAAAATAAAAAAAAAAAAAGAATGTCTTTATTTTTTCCTCTTCATGCTTGGAAAGTATTTTCACTGAGTGACAGTAATTGTGAGTTGATAATTATTTTATTTCAACAATTGAAAAATATTGTGCCACTTCCTTCTGTCCTCCATGGTTTCCAATGAGGAATCTGCTGTTGTTCTAATGGTTTTTTCCTTTATCATATCAAGTATGGGTAGCAATTTTCTCTGGGTGCCCTCGAGATGTTTTTATTTGTCATTAGCTTAATGAGATGTTTAAAGAGGTTAACAGGAGGTTTAATTATAATGGGTCTTGGTTTGGGCTCCTTTGGGTTCAACCTGTTTCTTTGTTGAAGCTCACATAGCTTCTTGCATTTATAGTTTTAAATCTGTTGCCAGTTTGGGGGAGTTTTGGTCCATTATTTCTTTTCATTCTTGTTCAGCACAGTTTTGTTTTGTTTTTTTCTCTCCTTCTGGGAGTCTGTTAGACTCTATTAAGAGTATGAAAGACAAACTACAGAGTGGAAGGAAATATTTACAAGGCACATATTTAACAAAGAATCAGTAAGTATCTAGAATATAGAAAGAAATCTCAAAATTCAACCGTAAGAAAACAACCCAATTATAAAGTGAGCAAAGCACATGAATAGACATTTTACAAATCGTAAACAGCCCATGAAAATATCTTTCAATATCAACAGTCATCAGGGAAATGCAAACTAAAACTACAATGAGGTATTGCTATGTGCCTACAGAGTGGCTTACATAAAAATAGAGACCACACCAAGTGAAATGTGGAGAAACCGTATCACCCACACATTGCTAGTGAAAATGTAAAGTATTACGGCCACTCTGAAAAAGTTCGGCAGTTTCTTAAAAAGCTACACATGCAACTACTGTTCAACACAGCAACTGCACTCCTGGGCTTTTATGATAGAAAAACCAAGGCTTACAATCACAGAAAAACCTCTACTTGAACACTTAGCTCAGGTTCATTCACAATAACCGGGTAAAATACAGGATCCCATGAGATTGTGGGTGTGCGCCACTCTGCCTCAGTGCCCAGCTCCCGTTATGATGTTTTACAGATGACTCGTAATGGACTTTTGTCCTGATAAATTCATCATAAACCGAAAATATCATTAAGCTGAAAATTTATTTAACATATCTAATTCATTTAACAGCTTATCCTGGCCTACTTTAAATATACTCGGAACACTTACATGAGCCTACAAATCCATCTAACATAAAGTCTGCTTTATAATAAAGTGCTGACTATCTCACATACACGCACAGATGCCTATCTGTAGACCACATAGGCTGTGAAAACACAATATCCAAAACCACCGGCAGCACAGTACACCACACAGTATCCGTTTCCCCTCATTGTCTCAGGGCTGACCGGTCACTGAGGCTGGCTGCAGCTGCCCAGGACCATGACAGTATGCACCGCACCTCGCAGCACATCACAAGCACAGCAAAAGATCAAAATTCAGGCTGGGAATACAGCTCAGTGCCAAAGCCCTGTGTTCGAACCCAGTAACGGAAAAAAATCTTTACAAAAATATAAAGAGCTAGTGAAATAATCAAGGATTTACCAAAAGGTAAATTTCTTGAGAAACTGTATTTTGAAACAGGGATTCACTAAATCGCTAAATTGCTCAGGGTGGGCTTAAACTCGAAATCCTCTTTTCTCAGCCTCCCAGAGTGATGGAATTACAGGTGTGCACCGCACGCCTGGCTTAAAAATAATTTTGAAGCATTCTTGCTTACAAAAACAAGACAAGCTAGGATATCTAGCCAGCAATATTATTGGAAATAGTATTCTAGAATTTACAAATCCTACTTAGTACTTTATCCCTTAGCAAACATTTGATATGATATAAGGAAGTAAATATGCCTGACTCGAATCTCTGAACAAAATTGTCCCCTGCTAGCAAGCCCCGGGCAAGGATGTAAGTGCAACTAACTTACTTGGAAAGCGCAGGGAACCAATATAAATCCCTTATGCATTGCTAGTATGAAGATAGACTAGAAGTCAGTTTGTAAAATAATTTGGTCTTATCTTGTAAAGATAAACATTAGTATACCCAGTCTATACAGAAATTTCACCCCAGTTATTTATACCCAAGTGGAGGTCTTGCATATGAATATTGGGAGAAATATACAAGCACTGAACTTAATAGCAAAAAATACTTCAAATGCTATACATGTTCACAGACAAAGGAATAGATAAACAGAAGAACACTTATGGTAGTAAAACAGAATGAACCATGTATATATGAAACAAAATGGATGAATCTTAGCTACAACACAGAGGGGGGAAGCGAGTCTTAGAAGACTATATTTTGCAAACTTCAAAATATAAATACAGGGGCTAGGGATTTAGCTCAGTGATTAGAGTGCTTGCCTTGCAAGCACAAGGCCCTAAGTTCAATCCCCGGCACCACACACACACACAAAAAAAAAATATATATATATATATAAATACATATATATACATATATGCATACATAAGGAGATATATGTATACATGTATGTATATAGACATACATATGTGCAAATATATGTGTAATGCATACAAACTTTTGAAAGGACGAAGAATAATAAAATTGGTTGAATAGTAACCTATTGGAAAAAGGCAGCAGGGACAGAATGGGAAGGAAAACAGAGCAGATCTTCTTCAGTGAAGTTTTCGTATTGCCTCTGAATGCTGCTGCCATGTCTCTAGTGATCCCCGAAACATCCCAACACATTTTTCAAGTACTCAGCACAACATCAATGGCCAGTGGGAAACAGCCCTTGCAGCCGCTGCCATCAAGCGTGCCGTTAGGACGTGCTCACATGGCGTTGTGGGAAGCAGACGGTGACCTTGCCAAGAGGGTGAGGGAACACCCCAAGGGTAAGGTGCGACCTGCCACCGCCAGTACAATCACACCACATAAACAGAAGATCCTAGACTGACTCCTGAACAGACGAAGTAAAGAAATGAGGGAAAATACAGCCAAGTGCTGGCCAGTGCTGGGTTTTGAAGATGTCCCTGTCCCTTCCCAGGCAGTCCAGGAGTTTGTAAATTGAGATAGGAAATCGTGAATCAAGAAATGTTTTTAAAACGTCTTTACATTTAAGAAAACAGTTCAAAAACAAGTAGCCTATATTCTTGGACAACCAAAATCATGGAATTCTAACATATGGGGAAAAAAAAAAAAAAAAAAAAACCCTCAAAGCGCCCTCTGCCGGCAGCCGGTGTCAAACACCACTCATCTGTAGTTAGAAAACACGTAATGCAGACCCTATTGGTATTTACTAGTGTTCAAGCTGCTAATTACACAAGGGAAATTATACTTTAGCTATTATTTTCTCCAAGTGACAAGGTGGAACTCAAGCCCTGTAAGTTAAATATCTTTGAATATGTAGAATCCGCAGTTTAAAAAATTTTATGATAAGTTTTCAATTATATAAAAAATAAATCTGTGTACTATTTAAAAACAAAATGGTCATTTCTAATTGTTGAGCATAGTTGTTATATAAAAAATAACTGCTTTGGAAATTTTACATTGCAAACAGGTATACTCCTGGAATAAATGTATGTCATATGTCTATTCTAATTTCACATTTTTCCTTAGTCAAAAACCAAATTTATGACCAACTTTTTCATTGTTATATAAAATTTCTAAATGGCAAAGAACAATGACTGCAAAGAATAAAATATAAATTTTGTGTAATTATTAAATTTACATTTGCTGTGCTTAATGATGTGTTACTGTCTTATGAAGATGGAGTTAAATTGAGAGTTAAGTAAATTAAGTGGAGGAATAAAATAACATCTTATAAAGTCAGGTCATTCAAATTAATAATTTCTAAACTGTACATCTATTCCTGTGTAAACTAATCACAAGAAAAAAAAGTTTCAGGGGCTGGGGATTTAGCTCAGTGGTTGGAGTGCTTGCCTTGCAAGCACAAGGCCCTGAGTTCGATCCCCAGCACCAAAACAAAAAAGAAAAGAAAAGAAAGTTTCAGCATCATTTATCCTTCGAACAAAAATAATTTGTGTATTTACACAGTAATACATATAGTATTTGTTTAACTTTTACCTAGAGACATTATTGAAATACTATCTTTCCTAATTTTCAACTTTGTAATAATTTTTTTAAATTTATAATAATTTTGTGCATATATATATTGATATCACTAAAGCCTCCCACAACTTTGGGTATAACTGAATGAGCCAATAACAATGCTTATTACCTAAAAAAGAAACTATAAACAATCTAGTTCTTGATCTTTATGTAAAAATCAGTGAAGAAATTCATTTTCCAATTGTGAATTAATGTTTATTAATTTGCTATTTGTAAATTTTCTAAATTAAATTACCAGGGTTTTTGTTGTTGTTGTTGTTGTTGTTCCAGTACTGGGAATTGAACCCAGGAATGCTTTACCACTGAGCTACATATCCAGCCCTTTGTATTTTTTATTATAAAATAGAGTCTTATTAAGTTGACCAGGCTAGCTCAGATTTGTAGTCTTCCTGCCTCAGCCTCCTCAGTAGCTGGGATTATAGGCATGTGCCACATGCCCAGGTAGAATACTTCTCATAAATAATATTTTAGAGATTCTATTGACTATAAGTAGATGATTAGGTAAAAACAGCCACACGAAAACTCTATTTTAATAATTCTAAGGATAAATTCAGGGAAGTATGAAATAAAAACTTCAATATGTTTATTAATTTAATAGACAAATATGAATTATTATTTATATACATATTTATTGATACATATCCCCAGAGCACTTTGATCTATATTAAAAGTTCTAATATTTCATTTTGTTCAATTGCATACTTTGTTTCTATAGTAACCTAAAGTATACAATCAGTTGCAATGTCTCTAAACCTTTTACCATGGTGAATTTTTTTCAATTAAGCTGTAATAAAAATATAATCCTTGTTTAGAACACTATCTTCTTCATGAATATCCTTTAATTAGTATGCAACAGGATTAAATACAACTGCAGCCTCATTATACAATTTGAAACAATTAGAAGGAAAAAATAGAAATTCTAAAGCACTTGAGTCTTGTAGGAATTTACTGCCACCTTCAGGTTTGACTCAAAATGCATCAGGACCATAACTTACATTTCTAGGAGGCAGATGACCCTTGGTTCATGCAGTAGAAATATTTTCTGTTTTGGAAAGCAAAATACAAAGTTAGACTGCAATTCAAATGTCAGGAAAAGTCCCTTCACCTTGTTTTGCCTTTTTTGATTCTTTCACTAATACACAATTAAAAATTAAAGTCTAAGTGTATTTTTTACCAGTCATTATAATTAAATACTAAAAGCTCTTAGAACACTGTCCAGAATATACTTAAGTATGTGTAGGCTAAATCTAATGAAAAACTCCTAAAGCAAAAGTATTTTAAAATTGGGTATGGTGGAGCTGGGGGTGGTGGCGCATGCCTGTAATCCCAACACTCGAGAGGCTGAGGCAGAAAGATCGCTTCAAGTTCAGTGAGTCCCTATCTAAAATATATATATATATATATATATATACATACATATATATGTATGTATATATGTATGTATATATTAACATATATATGTATGTATATATTATATATACACATTTATACATACATACATACACTGGACATATATATGTATATATTATAGTGTGTGTGTGTGTGTGTGTGTGTGTGTGTATTTCTGAGGGGATGTTTTAGATCTAGCCATAATACCAGCTATAATTTTAGACTCACTTCATTACTTCTGCTTTAGAAATAAGATTTATTAAGACACCCATAGTGTTGTCCCTGCTTCCTGACAGCATCTTATCTAGAGAGATATATATGTGTATATATATATATTTCTGAGGACATAGCTCAGTGACAGAGTGTTTGCCTAACATGTGAGTCATCTCATCCCAGTCATCCTGGGTTCAAACAGAAATCTATTTTAAATGTCCTGTGTACCAGTGCCCTCCAGCCAAAGATGACCAGGAACACACTTGAGCTGGGTTTCTTGCTCCTTGCAGTGAGGGAGAAAGCACACAGTGGGAAATTGTGGGTGTCTGAGTAAGAAGGTGTTAGGAAGAACATACAGAACTTGGGCTTGGATAAGCACATCTTCAGTAGGGTTCAAGGAAGCAGGCTTCTCTAGATAAGACGCTGTCAGGAAGGAGGGACAACACTATGGGTGTCTTAATAAATCTTATTTATAAAGCAGGAGTAATGAAGTGAGTGTAAAATTATAGCTGGTATTATGGTTAGATCTAAAAGCATCCCCTCAAGGTCTCAAGTGTTGAGAGCCACGGCTTTGGAAGGTGACAGGATCACGGCACACCACACTCGTCAGTAGATTCAGCTGACTGTGCTGTGCTTTTAGGAGGTGGGGCCTTGGTAAGAAGAGATGTGTCACTGGAGGTGTGACTGGGAAGGGTGTGTTCTTATCCCCAACTCCTCCCTTCTCTAGTGCTGTTTCCTGGCTGCCGAGGGGTGAGCAACTCTTCCCCCACCACGCCCTTCCACGATACCCTTTCTGCCTTGGAGCCAGACAACCATGCACAGACTGAACCCTCTAAAACCATGAGCCAAAAGAAACCTCTCCCCCTTTAAATTACAGGTGTTGGGTATTCCAGCAACAGGAAAGCAACTAATCCAGTTAGTAAGACAGCAGAAGTCATTCATTTTAGCCAGGACAGAGGAATCCTTGGCATTTTGTCATTTGTAGAAGAATGACCCTTGTTTAAGGCTACAGTTAGACAAGATTATAGGGTACACAGAGAAAATGTTTTTTTTTTGTTTTTTTTTTTTTTTGGTTTATCATAGTCACAGACTGGTCTTGTTTGACGTTGGTATTACATGAAGTTGTACAGGAGAGCATCAAGACCTCCCTGTGAGTGCCAGCCAGTTCCTCATTGTCCAGAACTGCAAAAGAATTGAAGTCCAAGTGGAAAAATTTTAAAAATCAGCTCTGGGTTTTAGCAATATTGTAATATTTGTTATAGACAGAAAAAAGCAAGAACCATGCATAGTTAGACCATCATAATCATTCTGATAAAATACACCAGGGGTTTGAACTAGGGCAGCATCAGTGGGAGTAAAGAAGATGGTTTCAGGAAATTTTTCTAGTTGGGCTCTGTAAGACTAAGTAATTACAAAGATATGAGGAGTAATGAGTCAAAATATGTCAGTACCACTTACACCACATTAATCATGTACCAAACAGTATTCAAAGCACTGGACAGCTATTAATTCCTTAAATCCTCACCACAACCCCGTGACATTTTAGTTACAGTTTTTCCATTTTTAGATAAGGAAATTGAGGCAATGCAGGCAAAGAAGTTGTTCAAGGTCATATAGCTGCTAAGTGTCAGAGCTCATCACCAGTTATCCTAACCCTAAAATCCATGAGTTTAGCCACCTGCCATCACTTCACTGTCTGAACTGGGTGAGCAGTAGTGTGCACCAGGGCTGGAAACGAAAATGGAGTATAGCAAAGGTTAATGGAGGAGTATGTTGAGAATATGTTTGGTTTTGGAAGTATAAAGTTTAAAAAATACAAAAAGCATAATATATGGAGCTGCCCAGTAGGCAGTTTGCATTATGTAACTAGGGAGAGATTTCGATTTGGTATTTAAAAAATCGGCAATATCCAAAGCCAATGAAATGAATGAAATCTTTCAAAGGGAGGGAGGGCCTAGCATGCTGCCTGGAAGAAAGCAAATAATTAAAGAAAAGGTAGAAGAATGATCTAGAATGATGATTTTAAAAACTAATTAACCCAGTGTTTTTAATAATTAGAAGAAATAGGCATATTCATATACTATTAGTGGGAGTGTAAATAGGTACAATTTCTGTGTAGGGAAATTTGGCAATATCTAATAAAATACAAAATTATTCTACCACTTGACCCAGCAAGCCTACTTGCAACTTAGGCTACAAATGTGCTTTTTCCCATGGTCAAAGATACATATACAAGAGTGTTCACCTCAGTCTTGTTTGATAAGAAAGAATGGGAAGGAGAGAAGAAAGCAGAGAGAAAGGAATAAACCAAATGTTCACTATGTTCAATATTGTGCGGGTTTTCCATACCACACAATTCCATCCCCTTTTATTCCATGAAACTGAATGCTATGTGACCATTGAAAAGAACAAGGAAGATCTCTTGGGGCTGATATGGACAGATTACTGTATTACTCGGCTCCTCATCACAGTAACAAAATACCCAGCACAATCTATTTAAAAAGAGAAAGGGTTATGAACTCCTACTTTTGAAGGTTCTAAGACAAAGATCAGGCCAGCCCCTAGCTTGACCTCTGAAGGCAGGTGATGGCAGGGCGTGCAGGAGCAAGCTGTCACACCTCAAACACGAAGCGGAGTCAGCGGAGGGAGGCCCGACTCAGGTTTTACAAAACCCTCTCTGAGATCTAACCCATCTGAACCGTCTTCCAAGGCCAGGTCCCCAAGGACCTAAGCACCTCCCAAAGCTTCACCACCTCCCTGCAGCGCCCGTGGACCTTGCGGCCATCAATCACAATACACCTGGCAGGGGCGCCAAGCCACAACACTCACTAAGACACATTATGTTTAAAAAAGAACAACAGTACAGAAGAGTACATACATTTCACTACTGCAAGTAATAGGCCTGCTGTGTCCTTTTTAACTGTCAGAAAAATACAGCACATGAAATCTTACAGAATCTTTTAAAATCTCAGAAGGTAAGCCAGGCGTGGTGGTGCACACCTGTAACCCCAGCACTCAGGAGTTCAAGGCCAGCCTGGACTATGCAGCGAGACCCTGTTCAAACAAAGACAAAATAGGAGAGGGGGGCTGGTTTGGGGATTTAGCTCAGTGGTAAAGCGCCTGCCTAGCAAGCACAAGGCCTTGAGTTCGATCCCCAACACCCTAAATAAATAAATACAAATGTAAAAGGGCCAAGGATGTAGCTCAATGCAGAGGCCCAGGATTCAGTCTGCAATACTAAAAGAAAAAAGGAAGGAAGAGAGGGAGGGACCTTGCAGGCAGGGGTCAGAACAGCAGCCTCAACTTGACTCTCTCCTCCTTTGGGGGCATGCCCAGAACACACGCGGCCCGGCACTGAGAATTCTCACCGGCAGCTTCACAAAGCAAGACGAGAGTTCTACAGGGACCAAAGGATGAGCGGACAGAGCCCCTGGGCTGCCCTTTCTACGAGAAGCATATGACACTCAAAAAGAACATGTGCAGCAATGGGGAAACTTTTAGAGACCTAGTGCCAAACCCACTTACTTACCACAGTGTGCCAGCACTGCAATGAAACCTAAACACTGAGGTTTCGGCTTAGAAAAATCAACTCATACATTAACATTTTCGCCTTGAAAGAAAAACACAGTAATGTGCATGCTGTAGTTTCGCCACCACTGATGCAGTATGTGCAGGAAAGACCCCAGCCCGATTGGTCTTTATGTAACGGATAATGCGTTACTTATGCACTCAGTACATAAATGTATTTAGAAAAGTTAACACCATGGAGTATAAGCTTCAAATCGAAAACTGCTAGAGTCAGTGAATAATTCAAAGAGAGCCTGAAGACTTTAAGTGCAATTACCCACAGACGTACTTAAGCATAATATCTGAAACCATAAATTTATCTTCAAACAAGTGCAAGCACTTTACTATCTCCTCCATTAACAATGCCATTCTCAGAATCTTTCAGTAATAAATGAAATATATTTCTTTCAATATTCCTGCAAAGAAGATTGTTTAGCCTCTGCTTAAAGGTCTGGTTTTCTGTGCAGTTTAACATAATCTGTCATCTCCACTAGCAGAGATGAAATGGCAGCATGTGGGCCGCTTCTGGACTAGAATGATGGTACTCCTCTCTTCAGAGAATAGAACAATCTGGCAAGGTCGCCACCTCAAACCTGTATTAGATACAAGAAAATAGCCGAGGAAAGAGAAAATGGACTCTAAGGACAGTTGCCGCATGACTTCTGCTCTTAACCTTCCTTCAACAAAATGTATCTTAAAAGAGAACGCACTTGCTTTAACTTAGGAACAATCCTAGACTGGTAAATTTTAGCTTTCAATAGCTAAACACACATTTTCATAAAGATTAGCAACTTGAGACAATTGGCTGTTTCAAAACATTGAAAATATAAGTTCCACCACAATATTTTGCCTCTTATACCTTGAGGAAAACATCATGACCAGAAATTCCTAATATAAGGAAAATATATAAACTGTAAACCTGTCAGAACTATTACATTTGTGTTCCTTTTGCTTTGAACATGAAAATGACATTTATGTTCATTTTTCTTTGATCATTAAAAAGAAAGTTAAGTAACAACTTTCAGTTTTACATTAAACATAGCTCCTGGTACATGGCAGCTGCTCAAATTTCAAGTGTTAGTATCGTTGGCTGCCCATAAGTCAGGGGCCGCACTGGTCCACAAACCTGACCAGGGCAGAAAAAGGGAGGGCGTGGCCCTCAATGACCAATAGAGAGTTGCATATTAAATCTCATCAAATGTGACATGCATTTTCTCTAACCTCATTCTAAATTTTTAGATTCTTTTTCTGCTATTTTAGATCTCATCTTTGACAAATAAAATAGTTTGCGTTCCAGTTTGGCTAAAGACTCCATGAATCCTAATTATTCATTTCTCCTACATCCATTTTCCTTATAAAAAGTTCATTTTTATCCTATCTTATTATACCAGACTTATCAGGCCTAAAAGCCAAATATTAGAAATAGCCAACATCCTATTCTTTCTAAACAATTATCAATGAGGAGTGCACAATGTGTAAGTGGAGTCCTGAGTAACAATATATATATCAATACAACTTTTCATGAAGACTGTAATGGGAAGATCAGTGCATCAATAGGAACAATGAGAAAAGGGATGAATGAGGAGAATGCCACCAAAGTTTGGTAAGAATTATTACTTGATAAATTGGATTAGTGATGACTGGGATATCTTTTCCTTTTAAAGTGAGAAATGACAAGAACAGGTGGACTGAACATGAAGAACTGGGAGGTATGACAGAAAAGACAGCAGCGGATACTAAGACAGAAGCTGATCATAAACATATGGAGCTGCTGCCACATATTTCAGAGTTTCTAACAAATCTCTTGAATTAAATCTTTTATCAGAACACTACTGGTAGCCAAGCATAGTGGTGCATGCCTGTAATCCCAGCACTCGGGAGGCTGAGACAGGAGTATTGCTCGGAGTTCAAGGCCAGCCTGGGGTACATAGTGAGTTCAAGACCAGCCTGAACTACATAGCAAGACCTTGTCTCAAAAAAACCAAAACAAAAAGAAAAAATAATAGAAAATACTACCAGCAAACTGTCAATAACTAAGTATTTTTACAGTATTTTAATCACAGACAAGCATATGATTACCTAGATCTTAATATTTATATATATTATATAAATATTCAAGTTTTGAAAAGTAAATGTACTAAATCATAATTTTTAATAAAGATTTTCTATTTAGAACTTCAGAACTTATACAGTGCCTTTTTATTAAAGCATAACATGTATTTTTTAGTTAAGTGGAACTTAGCTTCTTGAACATCTAAATAAATCCCAACAGAATTTGAGTTGTGGCTTGAGGAAGCACAAGTATTTGGGCAACACTGTAACACTCCATATCTATTCATGTAAACTGGTTCAAATTCTTCTTAGAAGTGGACAATTTGTAAATAATGTAAAAACTAAATATGCGTAAGTAATTCAAGACACTACAAATGACACTCAAACATCTTTTTATTATATACTAAATTTAAAAATACAAATCTTATTAAAAATGCTTATCAAATATTGTATACATAAGTACTGTCAAATACTATTGGATTATGACATTATGTACAGTTACTAAAGTTAATTAGAAACAGAACAAAGTAGCATAACTGCTAACATTGAATTTCAGAGGTCAAATGTTTCAAAATTTGGCAACTGTGAAGTAGTGATCACACAGGATGATGTTTGCAGAGGTAAAATAATAAGAAAACAAACGGAATCATGCAGATATTCCTGCACTGTTTTAATAAGCAGATTTTTTTCCTTATCCTCTTAAGTCTCATCGTAACAGAAATTAAAGTGCACAAGACCACCAGGAATACTTGGTTTGGTTGTACCCTAAATATATACTACAGCAATTGGGCTGCCATATCGAGGGTTTCAAAGCTTTGTACTGTTTCTGAGGCTTTGGAAGTTTATTGTTAATGTGGCTAAGGAAAGGGACGCCAGCACTTTCTAAATTGCACCAAATGGCCTTAAAGTGTAAAAACACCCAAGATAAAAATAATAATTTGGGGATAGATTCAAGGAAATTATCCCTGTCCATTTTTCCCTAGGAATAAAATTAGAATATGGGTCTAGTTTACCTCTGGAAAAGCTTACTAAAAATCTGTTTGGAAAGATCAGACATGTACAGCAAGCACCACAATACTGTCAGTTACTGTTCACCACTCACATACTGGATCATAAACAACAGGGATGAACACTTGCCCTTTGAAGGGTCACAAAAAACACAGGTAGAAACATGTTATCACCGGACACTAATTTTACTAATTAACATTAAGTGTAATTTGTAAAAACAGGTCACCACCATATCATCAAGAAAGAGGAGAAGGAAAGCTATTCTACAAAAGTGCTCCTTTTAGTTTTCAAACCCAATATTTTAATTTTGGGTAAAACAAGATTGTAAGGTAAGACCATCAGTTCTAAATAAGCTGATGATGCCATATATACATACTCACATATATAGGTTTAAATTTCAATTCTGATTTAACACTAACATACTAATACAAACCACTTATAGGAAACATTTTATCAGTCTTATTTACAAACACGATGAATGACAAAGATATGGAAAATAAAAAAACTGCTCATAAACATAGCCATAGTTCACTAAAGATAATACAGATTTGCATAATTATTTTTAAAAACAAAGAAAAATATTTAGAAAGAAATCCCTACCATACATAGCCATTGGTAATTGGACCTAAGAGGCAAATAAATGTAATGATCATGATTAAACTTTTTATTACTGTTTCTTTTAATAACATATCAATATGAAGTCTACTACCTACAAATACACATTCTCTCATGATTCAATGAGAATATCAAGTTACTGAATACATTTTTTCACTCCCATGGCACATTGAAATTGTAACACTAACAAGGTAGATTTAGATAACACTTAAATCATGATTACGAATGTTTAATTGAATATTTTCCTTTCTGTAGCTGGGAAATGTAAAGCTTAGATTTGCTTCCATCAGGCCTCTTAAACCAAACTTCATCATGGTTAATTGTTGTAATTACAGCACTAAAAAGAGGGAGGGGGAAGAGGAAGAATGAATGAGTTACAATATGTCTTCTCATTTTAGATTACTAGCTACAAAACCAAAACCACTGGACAATGGATTCAAGCATACAATTGTCATTTTCCAGATGGCTGCATTATAAGCAGGTCAAGGAAATTACATTTGGCAACACTTAATAATAATATCCCTCCTTCAATAGAGTTAGCAAAATTGACTTTCTATATCTACAGTCATATGCTGCAAACACATTCAGTCAACAAGAGACTACAGAATGTTTTGATCAAAATATACGGTTAATGTTGAAATTTTTTTAAGTAATTGTTATAGTAAAAGACACGTTGCTACCAACCCCCCTCAAAATACTCCCCCTCACTTTGAACACACTTATCTCATCATTCTTGTCACTTTTTGAAGCAGCTCTGAAGTTCTCTTTCAGAGGTATGATCAAAAATATGGTGAATGCTGCTGCTGAGTGCCATCCAATGGAAGGGCAGGCTTGTAAAAACATGGCAGTGTGTCCTTATCCACCTTATTCACTGGATCTGGCACCACGTGACTCTGGCTCTTCCCCAAAGTCAAAATAACCATAAAAGGTGAACATTTTGAATCAGTTCAGGACGTTGAGGCAGCCACAACAGCACAACTAAAGAAACACAAAAAAAGGACTTCCAGGACAGCCTCAGAAAGTGGCAAGAACAATGAAATAAGTGTGTTCAAACTGAGGGGGAGTAGTCTGAGAGGCATCAATGGTAATGTGTCTTTTATATAAATTTTTTTTAATTAAGAATTCATCATATTTTTTAATCACATGTCATATTCAACAGTGGTTGCTTTAGATTATAATGGGGCTGAAAATCTCCTATCCCCTGACATCCACAGCACATTGCTGATGTGCCTGTGGCCTGTGGTGATGCTGCTGCAAAAGACCCTACTGCACTGCCAGTGGAATAAAGGTACAGTACATAAGACTTGATAATAAATGACTTGGTTACCAGTTTATATGTTTACTGTACTATACTTTTTGCCATAATTTTAGGGTGTACTCCTACTTATAAGGAAAAAAAAGGTTTATGGTAAAACAGCATGCCATGGAACATGGCAGCACCCTCATCTCTTAAATACATCCAGCAGGCGCATCAAGGGACTGACTGTATTCCACGCAGGTCTGTGCATATGCACTCCACGGTGTTCATACAACCACGAAATGCCTAATGGTGCATTTCTCAGAAGATAACCCCGCTGTTCGGTGACATACAGCTGGACTAAGTGCACATCGCTCCTACTCCTTTCCTGTCCCACCCTCGAAAAGACAGAGTAGAACTAAAACCATTAACTGATATGGTGTTACATCGCCAGCTCTTACCAGCCTTGACTGTAGGAAATCTTTCAGACAGCACTCAGCTGGGCTTTTCTGACACTACTAATCTCTACATAGAAATTTTTATAAAACAGATGTGTTTTTACCCTCTTTTGTGCCATCATCTCTTTTTTAACCACTTTAAGGCTAACTAGTAGTTAAAAGTTACAAAACCAATAAAGTAAAGAGAAGTATCCTTGAGTATGAATACATAATTTAATAATCAGCTCAATGAATTTTATGAAAAAAGTTACTACTTACTATGTTTCCAGAATCCTTAAAATTTTTTAAATGAAATTATAATCCAATTAAAATCATCGTACTTGAAAAATGAATATTCTAAGTTCAAGTATTTTACTGTACCTAGAAAAAGATATGTTCTTACTGTAGAAGGTTACTACTCTGAGAATTAAATCCTGAACTACTGAAGGAATGAAAGCAATGATTCACAGTAATACTTTCAAAAGGCCATAGCCAGATAAAACTTAGAAGTTACATGTAATAATAGAAACTTTATTTGAGCTTAGAGAGATTAAGACTCTTAAAAGGCAATTTCCAGATTTGAAGTTATACTTTAATTATTATTACTCTTTAGTTATTTGTTAATTTTTCCATTTCTTTCTTCTTCCCCCAAAAGTAAGGGATTAGTAGCTCCACCAAAAATTCCTATGAGTGTATTTTAAAGGTCATTATATCTAAATCATAAGAATTCATTTGTCTAAGAATTAACCAATAGGGTCACTTACTAGAAAAAGAATTCCAACACCTGTACTTGTGTTAATGCTGTGCTCACAAGCTAAATATGAAGTCTGGTGTATAGATATGGACACCTGTGTACACATACATAATAAAATGTGGAAAAACACCCATCGGCAAATAATGATGTATTGTGAATGCCCAGTGGAAGCTGCAAATATTTACTGACAATGATAATGTAAAAACCAATACTGAGCAGTAACACTGAAATGATGAAAGTTCCTTACCTCGTAGGACATTCATCTTTTTTGTCAATACATATTGTTTGTCCACGTATATACCATTCACCATCATAATACAGTCTTCCCTCTTCAGATCTAGCACTGTGTAGATGTTTTTCCAGTTTCACAGGTGCTAAAGGGATCAGTTCAAAAACTGTTATATTAATAAGACACTGTCAGAAGAACAAAAGGGTCAGAACACTACATGTTAACCCGATCTATGCATATATGTGAAAAAACAAAGTATTTCTTAGATAACAAATCTAAAATCTAACAAAAACAAAAGAATTTGATTTCTTATATTCTTTCATATAATCCAACAAGTTTTAATACAAACAAAGCCAAACAATGAAAAACAAGTCATTAATTGATGAGGCAAGTGCCAGAAAGGGAAGTAGATACATTATTAATTACTAAAACTAGTTTTAAGTAGTAATGAAAATATCATTTGCCATATTTCCACTGGTAAATACACTTTCCATATTTTCTCCCTTACAGGGAATCTGATAGCTTCCAAAGAAGCAGAAGCTTTTTTGTTTTGTTTTGTGGTTTGTTTGATTTGGGGGAGGAGGTTCGGTCCTGCGGATGAAACCCAGGGCCTTGCACATGCTGAGTGCTCTGCCACTGTACACCCCGAGCTTCTTAAGAAGTGAAGTTTAATATCTATTCCAAGAGTTCCCCAGGCCTTTCATCCTGAAAAGGAAATACCATAAGTAGAACTTCCGTTTCTAAATTCTAGAAATGGTTTGGCATTAGTCAGATAAACTCATGCAGTGAGAAAGTATTCTTTGCACACTGTCAAAACATAGCATGAAGTAACTCTTGGTCATTTAAATGTCACCCCCACAGACAGGTCTTCCCCAACCACCCTACCCACTCCTAGGTTAACTGTCATAATAACTTTACATTTCCTTCATAACAAGTATTACCATCTGGAGGTATCTTATTTATTTATATACATATTATTCTACCTCTCCCAAGGAGGCTCCAGGAAGTCTCCCTATTGTGTCTCCAGATTCTCAAACACTACCCCAGATGGAGAACATGTCCAGTAAGTATCTACTCATTTGCTCATTCACTCATTAAATGTCTGAGCACTTCCTGTACCCAAAGAATGTGCTGGGTGCTGGGGGAAAAATATAACTAAAAGAAATACAGTACCAATCTTAATGGAGCTTACAATCCAGTCAGGAGACAAACAATAAATTAAAAAGTATATATTAAGACAAATGTTAAAAAGAAAACTAATAGGATACAATACTAAATATAACATCAGAGATTGGCAGGGTGCAGGGGTATAGCTCAAAGGAATTCAGAACCCCCAAAATGTTAAGAACCACCGCTCAAGAGATTTACAAAATTGCCCTTCAGTTAATTCCCAAGGGTGGTACTTTAATAAAACATAGCTGTGATTTCTTGACATGATAGAAAGTTTAAAGAAATCAGATTAAAGATAAAATAGAACTCAATCTCTTACAGATTATCTGTTGGAATATGACTAGTATTTAAAACATACTTTTTAAAGAAATCTAGCTTCATTGTCCTTAGAAGGACTGGAAATTCCATCTCTAGTGAAAAAAGGCATAAACAAAGCTAATACTCATCATGACTTTGGCAGTGCTTTTTACTTTCAAAAAAAAAATCCAGGAACTGTAATTTTAAGTGAATTTTATAAGGCATATCAAAATGTGTCAATTTTGCGGTAGAAAAGTTTCTTGGACAGACCTCGTTGTCAGCATTCTAATCTCTCTCTCCTAAGAAAATGAAGACAGGTTAGAAATTTTCCAAACGACTTCAGAAGATCCAGACTCTCTGAAGGCAATCTTCAAATGCTAAATATCTTCTCTAAAAACGTTACTGGGCCAATAAAAAGCACTGAATACTTTTTGAATTACTGATCCATTAGCTAAAGCAATGTCGTTGAGCACTGAAGAAGAAATACGCTGCATCCAGAAATTCTGAAACTTTTGTGTGATTGCAATAAACTCCAGAATTCCTCATCATTTCTGGTACAGTGTTCGTTGATGAAATGAAACTCCTGATGGGGAAGCTCTTTCATATGTAGATGATTTAACAACCCTGATTCAACAAGTCTCCACAGCGAGTATTTCTCAATTCACCACTTACGTTCTGTTTTTACTCTATGTGGACCCAGCGTAGCCATTGCCTTGACAAAAACAAAAACAAAAAAGAGAAAGAAAGAAGTTGTTTGAGTTCAGATCAAAAATATACTTTGGTATCTATTTCATATATATAACAATACTGATTGGCTAAATAACAAATATGGTAAAAATATAGGCATTAGCTGCTCCAATAAACTTTTATTGTCTAAGGCCATAAATAATATACATAACAAATAACAATTTCTCCTGGAGGTGTTACCAATATCTGAAATAATTTCTAACTCCCAAGAAGTTTACAAAAATGAAAAAACTTAATAAGGAAACTAAGGCTCCATTTTTAAACAAACACTGAAAAGCTATAATTTTTTACAGCTTTTCAGTGTTAGAACACAAGACACATAGTAAGGGTTCAAATGTTTGCTTTATTTATTCAACAAATATTTATCGAGTGTCTTCCATAAACCAAGACCAGGTTGAGCTCTCGGCACAAAACAGTGATATGGTTATGTTTGGGTAAACTAAATAAATGCTTTTCTGTACTCTTGCATAAATTATTAACTATATTATTAAAGAAAAAATACAAACTACTGACATGTCTCTAAAAGAGTCTTGCAACCCACTGTTACTTGTAATAGTATTAACTGCCTTAAAGAAAACAAAGCAAAACATATTTATAGTATTTTGATATACTAGTGAAAAACCTAAAATCTTAAAAAGTAGACTATAAAAATGTACTTGTGTTTCACCATTCTTTACTCATACCTTCCTAATTGTTGTCCAGTCTTCAAGAATATCAAGATCTTGTAGCATATAAACTATATATGGACGTTGAAAAGTCAAGGTTAATTTATCTGTAAGACTATCACACCTGAAAAAAAATCACAATTGGGCTGGGAGAGTAGCTCAGGAGTAGAGTCCTTACCCAGCATATGTGAAGCTATGGGTTAGATCTCCAGCAGAAAGAAGAAGGAGCGGGAAAGAAGGATAGGAGAAACAAAAAGGGACAGGAAAAAAGAATATTATACTTTGAGTTCTGTCTCCAAAGTTCTACTTTTCAGAAAATGGAACAATGACATATGGACTTATTTTCTTTGGTATCCTGAATTCTGACTTCTAATTTTTTTTTTAAACTTAGTACCAGGATAAAAATATTTATTTATTTCTGATAATATTTTCAGACTTCTAATGTCACAAACACATTCCTTTAATTCAATGATTTCATTGACTGTAAACTATGCCACCAACCGAATCACTGTTTTTAAGGTGGAAGGGGAAGAGCCAGGGGCAGGGGGAAGGTGCCATAAGAATGCTAAGGCTGAATGTACGTATCACTTATCATTCAAGGATATTCCAATTTCAGACACATGAAAGATGTTCTTTAAAAAGTACACAGGAAAAGTAATCACAGTGTATAATAAACATCTGTTAATATATCAAAGCCCCTGAGAACTATAAAAAGATATGAATTTTCAAAATCACAATGGTAGCTAAATTTTCCCTTCTCCCGCCCTTCTTAACCTAAACTATATCTTCTGCATTCAATCAGTTTTAAAAGCATTTTTTGCTTATTACAGGACCATCTAAATAAAGTCAATGTGTACTAGTAAAAGTCACAAAGGTATGTACAATGCAGAAATGTACGTCAAGGGAAAAAATGCAGAAATTTGGAAAAAGGATATCTGAAACAACAACTGGCTTCTTTTTGTCAGGACTGAAAGGATCCTTCCTCTTTTTTCTTGACTGAAGTTCGTCATTCCACAGCTCTGGTAAGCAAAAAAAATTAAATATTAGCTGATTTCTGGTGATCACAGGAGGAAATAATACTACAGAATTTTATGGTTAGTATCTATTTAGATATAAAACTGTATAACACTTCAATAGGGATATATATATATGATTATATATAATTTCATGAGCAGCTATATATTTATGAATTTTTCTCTGCTTTTATTAAAGCAAAAATTAATTTGGCACTTATAGTGACTAATGATCAGCATATGTCAGGCACTTTACAATTTTACAAAATATATATTGTACTGTTTCACCTAATCCTCAGGCTACCTCTGAGGTAAATTTTTTTTTTTTTTTTTGGGTGCCAGGGATTGAACTCAGGGCCTTGTGCTTGCAAGGCAGGCACTCTAACCACTGAGCTAAATCCCCAGCCCTCTGAGGTAAATATTCTTATAACAGTAATTCTCCTTTACAGACAAGGAGAGTGATTTAGAAAAGCTAAGTAACTGTCCTGGGTCACTCAAATACTTGGTGAGGAAGCACTGGCATTAGACCTCAGGATCTCCAACTGCACTGTTCCTGCTCTATTCCAGTAAAATTAATTTTTAGCAGATAAAATAATACATATTGAAGAACTGTAAGCTAATCTAGTAACCTTCTATCCAATGTAGAAAACCTTTCTATACATACCTCTGAAATAGCCTATTTCACCCTGGACTAATCTAGTTACTAATACGTATTTCCTTTTTCTGAGACAAAAAAACTACACATCTCTCCACTTACTGTGATTTGACTCCGTTAAAGAAGTTTGCATTCCCTTCCCCACACGATGGTCTCTTAAAATGTAGAGGGAAGAACATACACTGTTGCTGTCTCCCAGTACTATTCCTAGAGTAGTTTCCTGACACATTTCTATTTCCTCTTGGGTGCTTGTCAGCACTTCTTTTCATGTGTTCCATTTTTCATATCTTTCTAAAGTTTAAATTCAAATCAAAGCAACAATCACAATCATAATTCTTTGGAAGTCTCCCCCTTTCTGTTGGGACATTTCGTTTACATAACAGTATCAGAAGATGAAGATAACTATTAGACACTGTGGTAAACGAAAGGGCCAGTGTCACAAACATCACTGTCACTGCACTCCCCTTACCTGAGGTAATGTCAATGCTGTGCCTGTCCTCCTCAAGCCTTCTTATCTTCTCCTCCAGCTCACTCTGGACTGTATCATATAACAAAAGCTTTTCACTCTGGAAAAATAAAAAGATTATATTTAAGTAGAAAGAAAACTCAGATCTCTTTAACTAAGAGCACCAAAGAACTTTATTCATAAATAAATAGTGCTTTTGATTGCTTTTTTAGTTCAACTTAATATTTCAAAGAAGTCAATGTCAACTATATGAAAGAAATAGAACTATGAAGCATAGAATCTAAATGTAGATTTAACTATGTGTAATTACATTCTGCTTAAGAACATCTAAGTTGTTACACGATAAAGTAGTAAATATTTACTTAGAGCAAACTCTCGTGGCCTCATAAATATAATCAGACCCCACCTATCATGATAATGGAGAACCTCTTATACAAAGTATGTCGTTACAAAATCGGTCAGATTTTCTCACAGGATAATAATTAGGCCTTTACTGGGGCTGGGGATTTAGCACAGTGGTCAGAGTGTTTGCCTTGCAAGCACAAGGCCCTGAGTCGATCCCCAACACCAAAAAAAAAAAAAAAAAAAAAAAATCAGGCCTTTACTATCTCATATTAAATACATACATCACAAAAAGAAAGATTCAAGTACAAATTTTATATTGATTTAAAATAATGCAGCTGTAAATTATAAGCAAATTATAAACTAATTATATTCAAAACTCTCCATACAACTGTGGACGGATTCACTTACTACAACAGAGAAGACAGTTTACTGGTAGATCAGACTAGAATACAGGTTCACTAGGTCTAGTTCATTTTTTAAAAATTATATAACACTATAGCCTTTATATCATAAAAACTATAAAATATGCATAAGTATAATATACAGATCCATTACAGTAAAGCCTATGGTAAATTCCCAACCCATGGTCATATGCCTATCTCTAGAAAGGACATTAGGCCACTGCAGTTTGGTAGACATGACTGTCTTGTAGAAGCTCCTGTGACATAGATAGGACTTCTTGTGGAAGACAGAAGACACATCATGTAGGAAGCATCCCAAAGTCAGTCACAAAGTCCTCTCTTTTGGCTTTGAAATAGTCTCTACATGCTTAGTTGTTTTCCAGGGTGGTAGAGAAAAGATGCCTTTTGTCGATTTTAGGCAAGCCAAGAGCGAAAGGGAAAGCAAAACTAAAGAAGACTAAAACAAGCCCAACCTGGGCAACATAGCAAGTCCCTGTCTCAAAATAAAAAGTAAGGGCTGGGGAATGTAGATTAGTGTGAAAGTCCTAGGTTCAATCCCCGCTACACAGTGGGGAAAAAAAAGAAGACTAAAATTCAATGTCATATGAAAAATTACCTCTTCACATGCTGCCCTCTATACTTCCTTTGCTTGCTCCCTGACTTTGGTAAAATCTTATTAAATATTCCAGGCTTAATGTACTATTTATCAGAGAAAAGGGGAGAGCAGGCCTCCTCCATGGTCAAGACCCTATGGCAGCTATAAATAGCTGGCAGTTTCCTCAGTCAAAAATGACTCAATACAGAGCTGAAAGGATAAGCCTTTGCTTTCAAGAATATAAAAATTGGTGTATTCACTTCCTTCCCTGTTGATAAATTTGCAATAGGGTAAGCAGAAATTCTCTAATAAGTGCACTAATCGTTCTTTCTAATTTTTTAAAAAATCCACAACGAGACTGAAGTGTTTGAAACCTTGAAGGTATTTCTAAAGGCGTTAAAGGTGTGTGTTAAAGAATACATAGGAGTGTCTTTAGTCTATTCTTACTTCTCTCCCCTTCTTTTCAAAGTTCTCAGGGTTGGGGATTTATCTTAAGTGGTAGAGCACTTGCCTAGCAAGCAAGTTCAATCCCCAGCACCCACAAAAATCTCTTTCCCTCTTCTCCAACCTTGCAGGACCCTAAAGATGTTTAGCAATAAAATAGGGGAGGCTCAGAAATCAAAATAAGAGACTTCTCAAATGCAATACTAGAAGTTAGAACACCATGGAACTATGCTTTCTTTTTTTTTTTTTTTGTACCAGGGATCAAACTCAGGGCAAGCACTCTAACCACTGAGCTAAATCCCCAGCCCTGGAACTATCCCTTCAAACTGCTGAGGAACCATGATTACTATACAGAATTCCATACTTTTATTTGCTAATATCGCACCTCTATTTTATTATTATCAGCTCACATTAATTGTGCAAATTAACAGATTTCACTACAACATTTATGCACATGCACATATCATGTTTTGACTATATCCACCCCTCCTACTACCATCTCTTATTCTCCCCTCTCTTTTCCACCCTCTGCCTCCGGCCTCCTTCCCCTTCCCTAATAGTCCTTCTTCTACTTCCAGGTCATCTTCCCCCCTAAATTCTGGTCAAGAGAAAACATGCAATACTTCTCTTTCTGTGTCTGGCTTATTTCATTTAACATGAATGATGACCTCTAGTTCCATCCATTTTCCTGCAAATGACACATCATTCTTCTTCACAGTTAAATAATACTCTGTTGTGTATAAATACTATACATTCTTTATCCATTCATCTGTTGACAAGCACCTAGGCTGATTTCCTTAATTGGCTATTATGAACAGTGCCATGATAAACATAAGTGTGCAGGTACAGTATCTCTTCCATATGCTGACTTCATCTCCTTTGGGGCACCCTAGGTGGGGTACAGCTGGATCATTTGGTAGTTCTTTTTTGAGGGACTTTCACAATGTTTACCAATTTTAGTATATGTGCGGCCAAAGCAAGCACTGTTTTCCATAGTGGTTGTACTCATTTACATTCCTACCAACAACACATGTTTTCCCTCATATCCTTGCCAATATTTGTTACTTCTTTTTTTTTTTTCATAATAGCTCTTCTGACTGGGGCAAGATTTAATATCAATGTAGTTTTGATTTGCATTTCCTTGATGGCTTAAAATGTTCAGCAGTATTTTATACATATATTTACAGCCCTTCTTTTATGAAATGCCTCTTCAGATCATTTGCCTATTTATTGATTGAATACTTGTTCTTCTGTTGTTAAATTTTTTGAGTTCGTTTACATATTCCAAACGTTCCATACTCTTAAGTGTGAGAGTGAAGATACGTTCAGAGTCAAGCAAAGTGGCAATACGTGCCTATAATCTCAGCACTCTGGGACGCTAAAACAGGAGGATCACAAGTTCAAGCTCAACCTGGGCAACACATTTTTAAAACAAGTATTTAGAATCACAGCAGGCTCATGAAATGCTTCTTCAAAACAAATTAGGATGCAAAATAATATGTACAGAATGATACCAGTATGATATAAAAATAAATGCAAATATATGCTCACTTAGTAACTGATTACCCCTGGATTGTAGATGATGATTCATTTTAGTTCCTTCTTTCGACTTATTCCTCAAGTTTTATCAATAAACATTTATTAATGTTATAATCGGGGAAAAAAAGATTAAATGCATAGACAACCAAAAAATGAGAGCCCTGAATAGCTCCCACCAAACTTCTCAAGAACTGGACCTCTAACCCTGAACCATGAAAGTCTCTGACTCAGAGACCTTACTAACACCTGCTGTCAGATTTTTTTTTTTTTTTAAGACACGTTCTCACTAAGTCACTAAGTTTCAAAGACTGGGCTTGAATTCACAGTCCTCCTGCCTCTGCCCCAGAGTGCTTGGATCGTAGGTGTGTGCCACCACACTGCACTGTCAGATGTTAACAGTCATCTCAAATCCTCTGATGAGGCTTAAATGAGATAACCTAAAGAAAGTATCTCCACCTGCCTTAGTGTCTGACACTTTGTAGTATTCTATAAATATGATATTCTTAATTCAATACAAATCATCTGCCACTTTCATTGCCTCTGTGATTTTTCTGGCACGCTCTCTATGTATGCCCATTTGAACCCATCCAGTCTCTGGTCCTTGCCACCAGGACACAGAGTTTGGAAGCAGGAGGAAGGCGCTGATGGCCTCTCGATCTACTACTGTTATGGGTTAAATCTACAATGTTCCAGAAAGCCTCATGTGTTTAGAAGCGGGGCTTTTGAACAGTGACTGATGAATTCATAGCTGAATGTGCCATTAGGAGGCAAAGCCTGGTTGGAGGTGGGTCACTGGGGGTGTGACCTGAAGGCTGTACCTCCTTTCCTTCTCTCTCTGCTTCCTACCTGCCATGTGTCAAGCACCTTTTCCTCTGCTATCCTTTTTCTGCCTTGGAGCCAACTGACCAAGGCCTAAAACTGTGAGCCAAAATAAACTTCTCTTCCTTTAAACATTGTAGGTATGGGGTATTGTGTCTCATCAATGGGAAAGAGACTAAGACAAAAATTAGTCCCAGATGGGGCTGGGGATTTCGCTCAGTGGTACAGCGCCTGCCTAGCAAGCACAAGGCCCTGAGTTCAATCCCCAAGCGCCTCCGAAAAAGAATAATAATAATAATAATAATAATAATAATAATAAATAATAAGTACCAGAGAAGTTGGGTCACTGGTATGACTGTATCTGACCATGTGATTCAGAAGCCTATGGAAGTGGCTCATGGGAGGAGTTTACAAAGGCTTAAAATTTCCACCTACAGAAGCCCTAGAAGCTTGATGGGAGATTCTGGTCAGAGTTCAGAGCCAAATGCTGACAGAAAGGCAGACAGTAAAGGCCAGGCTCAGGAGGTTTCAGTTGGGAACAGGACTCCACTGACAGTTGAACTCCAGGCCACATATGTTACACTCTGGAAGAAAAATCTATCTACATTTTGCTCACGTCCTAAGACTTTGCAGGAGACTGAGATTAAAGGCAGCAGACTAATTAATCTGGTGGGGAAAATTTCAAGCCAGTCCAATGTTCAGGTGGTACTGCTGGCTGCTTCAAGCCAGATTTGTGGCAAATCAGGAGCAAATGGCAAAGCTGAATGATTGGAAAAGTTTCCAATTTTGCCAGAAAAAAAGTATTGTACCTGCAAAATTGGAACAATGGAAAGCACAGATACTGAGACGATTATCATTAAAAAGAAGCCAAGGTATCTTGTATCGGGACAATAGAAAAGAAGATTTAAGGGCTTCTCAGGAATCAGTAAGACCACACCTTTCACAGGGTCAAGGGTACAAAACTGTAAAGTTTTCATTTGGAAAAAATCCACAGCCCCCTTGCTTGAAAACAGCCACCTCTAAAATTGGGTTCCTGAAATTTCGTTTCACAATGCTCCAGGCACACAGATACCTCTACAGCCATAATCCAAAGGGGCCCAGCTATTGCTTGCACTCAAAGCAGACCCAATGTGGTGCTGGTTTTTCAGGATACAGAATGCAAAAATTATAGGGTCATGGAGGTTTCCACGTGGGTTTCAGAAGAAGGCCTGGGAGGTCAGGTAGCATGCTCCCAGAGGGCAGTGTATGAAGCTGTGAGAATGAAGGCAAAAGTGCAGTACAAATCCCAGGAAGTTAGAGATGCCATGAACATAGACTATCTGCTGGGAAAAGCCACAGGCAGTGCGCAGAACTATCCTAAGAGAGAGGCCACGTGGGCTACAACTGACAATACCATTGGGGTGGGCTGCTCAAGCTCTCTGGAGCTCATGTCTCACCACAACTTGCCCTGGGTGCTAAATATGGAATTACAGGATTTAATGTCTGCCCTGTTGGAGTCTTGCTTTAAGATTCCTTTCTGCCCTCCTATTCCTTCCTTTGGGAAGCGAGTATTTACCCTGTGCCATTGTATGTGAGAAATATTTAACTTCCTTTTTTATTTTTACAGAGGCTTACGGGTATATTTGCCTTGAGTCTCAAAGAATTTGGATTCAGACTTTTCAGCAAAGTTGAAACTGTTGAGACTTTGGTGATTCTTAGAGATGGACTAAATGCATTTTGTATAATGAGATGGACATGAATCTTTTGGGGCCAAGGGCAGAATGTTATGATTTAGATATAAAATGTCCTCCAAAAGCCTAATGCGTTCATAGGTGGTGACTAGATCATGTGAGCTGATGAGTTCATAGGTGAATGTGCTGTAAGGAAATGGGGCCTGGTTGTAGACGGGCTGCAGGGGTGTGACTTGGAAGGGTATATCTCCCAAACCAGTTCTTCCCCTCCCTCTCTGCTTCTGGCTACAGGTTCAGCATCTTTTCCTCTGCCACACCCCTCTGCCATCCTACTTCTGCCAACCACAGACTGAAACTATGAACCAAAAGAAACATTTCCTCCTTTAAATTGCAGGTATGGAGTACTGTGTCACGGCAATGATAAAGTGACTAAAACAGTTACTAATAAACTTTTATTCTGACAACTGGCAGTGGGCCTTCCTTCTTCCCACTTCCCCTGCCCGTTATTTCTACATGAGTCAGGTGTACAAATTAAAGCACAGGAGTTGGGGATTTAGTTCAGTGGTAGACTGCTTACCTAGCAAGCACAAGGCCCTGAGTTTGATCCCCACCACTGTCCCTCCAAAAAACTAAGGAATAAGTCAATAAAAAGTCCTGAATAATTAAGTCAGATTTAATGATAAACTCCATGAATGCCTAGAAAGATCAAAGGATTTCAGTCCTGGTTCTGCTGTTCATTAAATGTGTGACCCTTAGCAAATTACTGAACCGCTCTTAGCTTTACTTAACCCATTCACACTATTGAGATAATTCCTCTCCCATAATGTTGGTGTAAGGATTAAAATGAGAACATTAATACAAAATATATAGCATGAAATTTAAGTTCCCATTTACCCTTTATTTCCTCTTTCTAAAGTGCCCTTGAATGACTGGTATTTTCAGAGCAATTATATAATTAAATAATTATTTATAAAAGGTTAATTATATGTTAAACACAAAATGTACCAAGCTATAACTAAACTAGAAGGAAATTAGGTTAATATTTAGTATCTCCTAGAGGACTCTCAAAGCTGAAAAATAATGAAACAGAAAGATGATCAATATACTTGTCTAAGTTAAAAACATTACTGACTGTTTTTGTTTCTGGCAATTAGTAAATTAGATAGTCTGAGGAAGGAAAAGAAAGACAGTCTACACTTGTACAGATATCTTGGACAAAATACTGCAAGCATCCTTACAAAGACATAGCTAAGCCCTTCAGAAGATTAAGGAACATCCTCAAAAGGCTAGAAACCAGCATGTTAACCCAATCCTGAAGGAGTACCTTCCTTGAGGAAATTTGCTGGTATCAATAACTTAGAGACGTAGTTTTTAGTTGTTGCTTGGGAAAAGGAGAAAGTGGGGAAATGGAACTGGGATCTCTGCATAAAGCCCTAAATGCCTATTCCTTTAGTGAAAAGATAAGTCTAAAAACACTGAGGGAAATATGTATTTGACTCAATCTAGTTAATAGCTAGTGGTGGGGTTTCCCTGAGAATACATCATCTCCGGTTTAACATCCACATATTTGAGATTCAAACATGAACTATCTGCATCTTCCAAGAAATCCTAAGAACTAAAATTGAAGTACTGTAGTCATTGGCTAGTGGGACACGTGATGCCTGGTCAAAACAGTCTACAAGAAAGAAAAGCAGATGCTGAAGAACTACACCCTCTGTCCAAGGCTTGCAAAATTCCAACCAATATAGTGTACTATAATCCAGAATCATGAAATGGGGAAATAAACTGTGAGATTTGGCAGAACTTAAAAAAGCAGAAATAGACTCTAAAGAATTTTAGGTAACAATTTATTGAATTCAAAATATTAAGGATTAATAGATATGGAATACAGAATGATGCCTTACAAATGACTGAGTTCCAGGAGAAGGAAATAGAGAAAATGGACAGAGAAAAATATGAGAAAAGACAATGGCATTTTTCACAGAAATAGAAAAAAGAATTCTAAAATTCATATGAAACTACAAAGGACTCCAAATAGCCAAAATAATCTTAAGCAAGAAAAAAAACTACCCGATTTTAAAATATATTACAAAGCTACAGTAACCAAAACAGTACTAGTATAGAGACTGACACCCAGACCAATGGAGCAAAAAGAGAACTCAGAAATAAACACACCCATTACAGTCAACTGATCTTTGATAAGGGTTCCAGGAATACATACTGCGGAAAGAATAATCTTTTCAAAAAATAGTAGGGAAAACTGAATATTCACATGTGGGAAAACTGAATATCCACATGCAAAAGATACTACACAACACCACTTGGCATCAGGTATAGAAGTGAGTGAAATACACTGAAGCAAGAGAATAGAATGGTGGTTACTACAGGCGAGGGGAGGGGCTGATGGAGAGTTGCTATTCAACTGTTACACAGTTTCATTTATGCTAGATAATTATGTCCTGAAGATCTGTTGTACAATATTGTGCCTATAGTTCATAATGCTATCTTGTACACATAAAAACATGTTAAGATAGTAGATTTCAGCTGGGTATGGTGGTACACACCTCTAGTCCCAGCTACTTGGGAGGCTGAGGCAGGAAGATCCTTTGAGCTCACAAGTTGGAGACCAGCCTGGCAACACAGTAAGACTCCATCTCAAAAACAAAACAAAAACAAAAATAACAGGGTAGATCTTACATAAGTGCTTTCACCAAAATAGAAATAATAATTCTATGAGAGCTAAGTTTCTGGAATCACAAGTATTCAGCACCATCTTCTTCGATCAAAGAAATCTGACACTGCAGATCTGCATCATGGTATCTTTGAGCTCTAAATCTCAAAT
>PVJO010018319.1:0-36955 GCA_004026905.1 Hystrix cristata | reverse complement strand
CAAGATACATCATGTATAGGTACAGAATTAATGTAATGAATGTGACCATTGTATGTAGAATGTACCAATACATGTTCTTGGTTTAAAATAATAATAATAATAATAAAAAAAAAGCAGTCAGCATCTGCTGGGAGCCGGGGCACACACCTGTGATCCCACCCCCCCGGGAAGCTGAGGCGGGAGGATCCCAGTGAGTTCAGGAAACATAGATTCTGTCTCCAAAACATGAACAACCTCAGCATCTGTCCACCACCGGCTAATGATGTCAGATTGACTGAAAGACAAAACGTCTTATTTGGACATACATGGGCCTGACTTATGAGGGTTCAACTTAGAAGTTTTCCACTTTATGATGATACAAAAGCCACCTGCAGGCTGGGGATTTGGCTCAGTGGTAGAGCACTTCCCTAGCAAGCATGAGGCCCTGAGTTGGATCTCCAGCACCCACCCACCAAAAAAAGCCACGTGCATTCGGTAGAAACACCACAGAGTACTTGGAAGTCTGAGCTTTGCTACTTCCCAGCCCGGCAGTAGGTGGTACTGCGCTGTCTCACACCGAGAACTCCGGTGCCCATCAGCCCCTCAATGAAGGGGCTACCCATCTGCAGCTGCGGTGCCCAAGTGTGGTGCCTGGAGGGACATGTGCGAAAAGCAGGGTTTACAGGACCAAACCTCATCGTAAGCAAGGAACGCCTGCATTCTCAAACTTAGAAAAAGTTTCATGGGACACCCATATACTTTTCACCTAGAGTTACAAATTGCAGATTTTACTCCCCATCCCTTTTGTTTTAGCTTCTACTTTTTTCATTTTGTTTTGTTTCTTGAGACAGGGTCTCACTATAGTTTAGTTTGACCTAGAACTCACGATGGAGGCCAGGCTGGCCTTGAACTCCCAGTGATCCTCCTGCCTCAGCCTCCTGAGTGCCGTGATAACAGGCATGCACCACCACACTTGGCAGCTTTTACAATCTTCCTTTTCAGTCAAACAAGGGTAAATTATATCTATCACGATTCTATACATCTGAATACCTTAGTGTGCATCTACTAAAAATTGGTGCATTCTTTCATATAACCACGGTCTGTGTATCGTCTGTGCACAATCATAATGGTGCTGTCCATATGCTAATATTGTCAGTTGACCTGTTGATGTCTCTCACAGAACCAAGTCTAGGGGCAGGAGTGTCCCTTTCACCTCCTCAAACCCAGGACATTCCCACAACCTTCTTTGTACTCTACGATGTTGACATTTTGAACGAATACCATTCCAAGGGGCTGGGGATTTAGCTCAGCAGTTAGCATGCTTCCCTTGTAAAGCATAAGGCCCCAAGTTCGATTCCCAGCTCCAAAAAAAAGAATACCATTCCTCTGGCCAGGCCTGGTGGTACATGCCTATGATCCCAGCACTCAGGAGGCCTGAGACAGGAATATTGCTGCAAGTTTGAGGCCAGCCTGGGCTACATAGATTCTGGCTCAAAACAAACAAAAACTCCCCACAATACAGTTCTTCACAGCTTTTTGTTTTATTTTTGGTATTTTGAGACAGGGTTTCACTATGTACTTCAGGCTGGCCTTGAACTGTACACCATCCCTCAGCCTCTGAAGTGCTGGGATTACTGGTGTGTGCCACTCGGCCCAGCTCCTCTCACTTAAAAAAAAAGAAAGAAGGGCTGGGGATTTAGCACAGCGGTTAGAGTGTTTGCCTTGCAAGCACAAGGCCCTGAGTTCGATTCCTAGCACAAAAAAAAAAAAAAAGAAGAAGAATGTTTCTATCTTGCACTATCTGATGTTTTGTGATGCACCTTTGGCTGGAATACTGCAAGGTCAACACTGTGTCCTTTTAAGAGTGTCACAACCAGAGGATATCCTGTCCAGCTGCCCTTTCCAGTAAAGCATGTGTCTATGGCCCCTTCAAGGTGCTGCCCAATCTCTCTACTGTATAATTTTTCCCCTTGAATTAATAGTGAATTAATAAGCAGGCTCTGAGAAGATCGTGTGTGTGTGTGTGTGTGTGTGTGTGTGTGTGTTACTGGGGATTGAACCCAGAGCCTTCACACTGAGCCACATCCCCTGACACCCTCCTTTTTAAGATTTTATTTTGAGACAGGGTCTTCTTGCTAAGTAGCTAGTTGCCCAGGCTTGAGCTTGCAGTCTTCCTGCCTCAGCCTCCCAAGAGTGCTGGGATCACAGCATGTGCCCCCATGCCCAGCAGGGAGAATGTTATAGGCCAGGCGAATACCTTGTTGGTTGACATTCCCCCCTCAGATTTAGCATCCAGTGATAATTCCTGCCTCGTCCCACCTTTACCATGATCACTGTCCGATGGTTTTCTGGCTCCTGTGGGCCCTCTTTGTCTGGAATCAACTTTGAGTGTCCCACTGCACAAGGCAGCCCCACTTCTGCCACCACTATTTATTGGCAAGGAGTTATAAAGTGCTATTTCTTCAAGGGTTCACGATTCACTACTGCACTTAATTTTGGTGTTGAACTCGCCTAGGTTTGGCAGTGAGAACCCCGTCAGCTGGCTCTTCCATCGAATGACCATGAAAGTCTCTGGATTCCAGCTGCATAAAACACAAGCTGTCTGTAGTTATTCTAAGCGTGTTGGCATAATAGAACATGTGGCAGTGAGTAAGGGTTTGGAATTTAGTTTTTCTGGTGGGTTGTGTGTTTGTTAGTTTTGAGACAGCTCTCTCTCTGTAGCTCAAGCTGGCCTGGAACTCACTACGGAGCCCAGGCTGGCTTCGAATTCACAGCCATCCTCCTGCCTCAGCCTCCTGAGTGCCGGGATTACAGGCACGCGCCAGCACATCTAGCTCTGTCTCAGTTGTTGGTGCTGGTGGAAAGTCACCCCACATTTGTACCTGGTGCCCTTTCACAATACATTTCAATCAACTGACCTGTTCACCAGCATGGTCTCGAGGGCCCGGCAGATCAGTAGGCAGCCTGTGATTTTGTCCAGGCGCTGAGAGGTGAAACCGCTTGACCCAGGCAGCTGGGAAGACAGGCAGAGCGGGAGGCGACACCCCAGCCCACACTCCCGCGCCTGTCCCCTCTCCTCGCCATCCCGGGCAGCGTGCTCCTGGCTGTGGGCCCGTGCAGGGCGTGCTCTGAGCATCAGCGGGAAACGAGCTCCTGTAAGGCGTGAGTCATCCTCATTCCAAGATTAACACACTCTGCTTTCGTTCTGGGCCTCCCACTCGGTTTTACCCCCTTCCGATCCTCCTGGGCCTCTGCCTTCGATGCCCCCCACGTCCACCCTGTCCACCCCACCCCAGACGTGCTTTTCCTCCTGGCCCCAGGCCAGCGCACCAGCCTCACATGCCACCGGCTGGGCTCTGTGTAAGGAGGTACGAGCTCCTGAAATCCCACTCTGATCCCTGCTGAAAATAGCGTGAGCGTGCGTCCTCAGGCTGCAGCAGATGCCCGGGGAAGAGTGTCTGCCAGCGCCCCGGGCGCAGAAGGACACACACACCACTTTGCAGCCGCCCCCAGAATGCTCCAGAGACGACCTGATCTACTGGGACTGTGGAGCAAAACAGCCGGCAGAAGATGAGCCACCGGCTGAGGCTGGGGGGATATTTTTATGGTGCCAAGATTTTTAGATTTGTGCTTTTTTTTGAAACATGCTCTGACCTGCATAATGCAGTCTTGCTTGCATCAAAATGCTAGTAAAATACTGAAATATTTACAGGTGGGACGAGAGGCTGTCTGAGATTCGCTTCAAAATAATACAGGACGTGGAGGAAAGAGGGAGCGGTGTGGACACGGATGGCCCCAGAGTGGCCCTGGCTTGAAGAAGGATGAGGACGTAGGGCTCAGTAGCCTTTATATGATTCAGATGATTTATAGTAAAAAAGTTTCAAAATGCTAGTTTAAATTTTCATAATTCTCATATTACTTCTTCGGTTTCTTTTTGCTTGCTTTTTATTCTGCCTCTCCACCAGAAACCAGTTAGACTGTGTCCCCTCAGTGAGAGCTGCCGATGACGCCTTTAAGCGCGGACCCCGAGATTCCGTTGTCCCTCAGGCCTGCTCCGTGCCAGCTGGCACCAAAATGTACGTCGCCTGGCTTGACTTCTGCTTACCTCCAGAGTTAGCCAGCAGCCCCCCAGCCTGAACACTTGGAGGGGCAGAGATTAAATCTCAGACGTCAGGGTAAATCGAATTCTGCTTCGCATAAAACTGGGCTTGGGAAATAAACCCTTCCTGAAAGACAGACGCGATCATTGGCAGGTCGAAAAGGACTGGTGAAAAGTGTCCCAAAAAGTGTGGATGTCATGAGCAGGCTGTCGCTTCACCATACATTTTTCTTTAAAACTCTCTACACTGGTGCTCGCTTCAGTAGCACATACACTAAAACTCTCTACACAGACTTCGAAACATCACATTTTACCTTCTGGGAGCACTTGCTCACGATAAATTCTTTTCCTGGTTGAAGCATTTCACATTAGGTAGCAATTCAGGAGCCATGGATGCAAATGCTAGTATGAGGTTTACCCTCCATGGACACTTCACAAAATAAGATCCTGTGCATGGAAACCATCGCAGAGCTGAGACTCTCTTCCTACTGCATGTGTAATTAAAGGAGGCAGGAGAGGGGAAGATATCAAGAAGAAATGCCAGTTGTTAGTTTTCCACATTTTGCCCGGGGAGCCGTGGAGGAACCATCTCATTTGAGGCTTGTCCGTGCTGGTTTAACGCAAGATGAGAGCCAGATTCAAAGGGGATCTCATTTAGCTGTGGCTCGCTCATTAGTTTCCTCACACACTGCTCTTTCGAAATATTTAGCATCCGTGCTGCAGGAAAAGATTCTCCATGAACCCTCCTCATGGTGAGAACGTCTCCCCTCTGCAAGGCCTCCTGGGAAAGAGAGATCACAGCCTCTCTCTGGATTGGGGCCCATTAAAGTAACGATCACTAGAAAAACCCCTTCCATCAGACTACCCCACACTTACACCCTGCAGCTTCTCTGTTGTGAATACTGGTCCTCAATACCTTCTCTCTCTTTTGCAGGCTGGGGGGTGCTGAGGATCTGACATAGGACCTTGTGCTTGCTTTTTTGGTTTTTGGTGCCAGGAATCGAAATCAGGGCCTTGAGCTTGCTAGGCAAACACGCTAACCACTGAGCTAAATCCTCAACCCCTTTTTTGTTTTTTTGTTTTTTTTTTCTTTTTTAAGACAGGTTCTTGCTATGTATTCCTGACTGCCCTTGAAGTCACTGTGTGGCCCAGGCTGGCCTTGAACTTGCAGCGATCCTCCTGCCTCAGCCTCCTGAAGCCACCACAGCTGGCCTTACTATCTTCTTATTGCATTCACTGACTTTCTCTCAACCTTATCTTCTCCGCGGAAAATAATCCCTGGAGAGTGTGGATCCAGGAAATGCAATTGTCCAGCACTCAGGCAGAGCATAAAACAGTCAGAGCCTGTCTGAATCCTACACAGAGCTCTGGACTTCTGTGGAGCTGCCCTTAAGACCCGTGAGGCCACGCACTGGGGAAACGGTGTCTCTCTGCTAAGCCAGGCTAGGAGTGTGGATGGAGTTCCCCACCAGGAGGACCTGCACGGGGGTGGCAACTTAGGGCAAGAGGCTGGGGCACCGGGAAGGCCGCACCCTCGGATGATCATTAGCCCTGGATGGTTTTATTGTCCACCTGCAGGGAAGCAAGTGAACAACCCGGTGACCTGGTGAAGTAGCTTCTGCTGAAGTGTCCTTTAACTGCAGGGGCCCAGCCAGTTTCCATTCTGCTCTGGTGGACTCTGAACCGCATGACAGCGACCTTGCCCAGGCTTTAAGTACTCAGTCCCTTGATTTCCTACAAGTCCAAGCATCCAGGAAGCTGCAAGGTTTGTAGTAGCCAGATCTCTGCTAAACAAGGTGACGCTTTTGAGGTGGTTGATAATGGTATGTGGCTTAGCTAACAAAAATAAGCCTGTCCTGGCTGGGGATTGTTTGTTTTGTTTTTGTTTTCTTAAAAAAGAGTCTTGTTAAGCAGTTCAGGCTAACCTTGAACTCACTATGTAGCCAAGGCTGCCCTCAAACTCTTGGCAATCCTCCTGCCTCAGCCTCCCAAGAGCTGAGATTACAGGTGTGCTGGCTGGGGATTTAGCTCAGAGGTAGAGTTCAAGCCTGGCACCAAAAATGAAACAAAAATACGTCTTGCTTAGTTAACTCAAAGGACCAGGTTCCTTCTTTGGGTAGGGAAATTGCTGGTAGTGATACAATTTTTCTTTTCAGGAATTTTGCAAGTAAACTGCTACATTTTTGTGACTAAAAACATAGACATGGATTCTGATACGCCTGCTTTTAAAATATCCACTCTAAACTCTCCAATTAACCACAGAATCAATCATCTATTTAACTTGAAAGATTTTGGCTTCAGGAAAACTTTTCATTTAACTGAAAGTGATTTATTTCTCAAGTTGCTCAGAATGATGGCATCTCAGAAACATGGGCTTATGCCCCATAGTTTTTGTTTTGGTGAATGTTTAAAAACAAAACAAAAACCATTTATGTAAATATTTTATTTATATACACACAAACAGAAAAACTCAGAATGGTCCTTAAGCAGGTGAGGTACAAATGAGTTCTGATTGAGTTTGGCTACGGACAATTTCCCTAACATTTAGACAAGCAGAGGAAATACGTCAGGCTATCAAATGCTCTTTTTTTGTTTTGTTTTGTTTGTTTTGTTTTGTTTTTCTGAGACAAGGTCTCACTATGTAGCCTAGGCTGGCCTCGAACTCATGGTGATCCTCCTGCCTCAGCCTCCCGAGTGCTGGGATTATAGGAATGCACCACCGCTCCCAGCCAAATGCTCTTTTCTGATAAAGGAAGAAACTACAAAAGCTTTCATTTGTTCAAAGTAACCAGTGCTACTGACTCAAAAAAAACAAAACCCAACAACTCTCCCAAATACAGTGCTACTTTCAAAACTAACATATTACACTTTTTTTTAAATTGTATTTTAGTGGTACATTTTAGCTATAGGTAATGATAACATTAAACTTAATTTTCATTAGAATGCAGTTTTTCACACTAGAAAATCAAAAATCAAGAATGAATATATACATGTACGTATATATGTGTGTGTATATATAATATATATATATAATTTGAGCTTTATCTTCCCAACAGGAATGCCAAGTTAGTCTCTCTTCATAAAGAGCAATTACAGTCTGAGGATGTTCCATAGCCGCCCTTCTGCCTGCGCTGAGCCAGCCAGCCGAATCTCCCTCTTCCAGGAGAAATGTCACCTCCCGCTACCTTCTGTGGCACCGATTATTTGTTCAGGTTCAAGACCACTAGCAAAGCCTCTTGGTTTGTCTGCAGGGTCTCTTTTCTTCTTTGATTTACTATCCTCGGATTCACTGTCAGATAAAGATTTCATTTTTGTACCTTCTTTTCCTTTATGAGCTTTTTGAGAATTAAGAAAAGCATCAGTAAACTCCGGGCCATAATTTTCTCCAGGTTCCCATGTATTGTCAGCATCTGAAGATCCCTTCTGCTCCAGGCGATTATCTGCCTTCCCATTCACACAGCAGACCAGTACTTTTTCCACCACAGATTTTTTCAGGCTCTGCCTCTTCCACTTTTTTACTTTTTCCACTTTGTTTCTTTCCGGCTTTCTGTGGTACAGTTTTATTGGAGGCCGTTTGATCGCAGAGAGTACCCTGGGGGCCTCAGTGTCAGTGCTGGGTTCTTTGTCCACAAGGGCTTTGGGCTGACCATGACTTCAAGTCAGGTTTGTAAACAGGCAACCACAGACCACAGTGTCTGCAGAGTGTGTGTGCAGGAATCGGAGCGTGTGTCGCATGCTTCTGCAGTGTGTGTGCTACCATGGCTGGGGACGGCTGCGGCTTGGTGGCAGGCTTGTGTGGCAGTGGATGAATCCAGCAGGGGTCCCAGAGCAGCCTGCAGCCACGCTCCGTCCTCGGGGCAGGCCCTGGCGTCACAGAGGACAATGGACGGTGGGGCGAGGGGAACGCTCTCTTGGCCCTTGTGCTGGACGCGAGGTCCTGAGCCTGGCCCTTGACAAATGGTCTGCGTCACCTTTGATGAATTTCCTGGTCCCCATCTGCTAATCAGGGATCAGCCCTAACCAAGGGTTGTGCAGACGTGAGTGCCTCACCCAAGCCCACTGAGATGTCTCCAGAGGTGAGGGCTGGACAGGTGAAGTCTGCAGAAGACCCTGGGAGATTCTGCAGTTTGTGCCAAGGGCAGAACCACAAGAGAAAGAGGTTGCCGAATTCTTTTCTCTTTCTGAGACCGGGTCTCACTTTGTGATTCACTCTGTGAACTCACTTTGTAATCCAGGCTGGTCTCAAACTTGCAGCGATCCTCCTGCTTCAGCCTCCTGAGTGCTGAGATAACAGGCGTGCGCCACCATGCCGGGCGAGGTCTCCAAATTCTCTTGTCTTCCGTTGGGACCCTTCGGTGGGTAGCCTCAGACAGCTGCCGACGGTTTACCATGACTCCAGCTGGTTCTCCAGGGTGGTCTGGGACTTGCTGCTTACCTGGGCAGTTTCAGCAGGGAATTTCTGGACTTGCTTTGGAAAGTTTGTACTGTAGAACGCTAATGCCAGCGTTCTCAGGCCTGGAATACATTAATAAATAATTAAGGTAATTCTGTAATCACCAGACATGACCTCATGAGTTACCCTTATTCTAATGGAATCTGCTGAGGATGCTTATTTGCCCTTTCTGGGAATGTGACTGCCAACTTCAGACATCCCCCAGGAGGAGCCGCGGGAGCTCGGCCCAGCGAGGACCCTGTCACACCTTGCCCACCTCGCCCACGTCTGCTGGTCGGCGACGGCTGTGAAATCAAGGCAGCATTTGGCCGGGGAGCGCGGGAAGACCCAGACTCTGTCCCTAGCCAGCGCCCCTGCCTGCGCGTACTCAGGGGACGGGCCAGCTCGGAGCACGGGGGCCCGTGGCGTGGAGCCCTGCTCACCCGGCCCGCAGCCTCTGAGCCTCGGAGCCTCATCCGTGAGTCCAACCCCGGGGCTCGATCTCATTGTGTCCAGGGGAGAAGAAAGCCCCGACAGCCAGAAGGCGCCACAAGATGTGAGGAGCCAGGGTGACAGGGCATCAGGTCGCCCCCAGGAGCAGAGCTTGGCCGAGGGCGCCAGCCTGGCCTTCCTGAGAGCCAGGGAGAGCTGAGGGCGGAGAGTCCTACGGCTCCCAGCTCCCATGGGAGATACCCCGCCCCAGCTGGAAAAAATAAAAGACAGCCGGAAGTAGAGAGACAGATCTTGCTCACAGGGGAAGAGGACCAAGAGATGGAGGGAAGGGTGAAAGAGGAGGGGTGGCAGGGAAAAAGGAATCGAGACGTGTTATGTATGTGTACCAACTCCACACGAGGAATGTAAATGTACTACAAATATGCACTAATAATTTAAAAAAACAAGCATCACAGAAGGCTTTAAAAAACAATTGGAGGGCAGGCATGGTGGCTCACATCTGTAATCCCAGCTCTCAGGAGGCTGAGGCAGGAGGATTGCCACAAGTTCGAGGTCAGCCTGGCAACATAGTGAGTTCAAGGCCAGCTTGAACTGTCCTTGAGTTCTGAGTTGTCTTTTGAGACCCAGTCTCAAAAACAAAAACAACAAAAATTGGAAACCGAAAGTCAGGGTACCTTAATTTCAATCAGTGTGCTTAGTTTTACAGGAAAAGCTTATCCAATAGCATCTCTTAAAAAATGTCTTATTTTTCTTCTGGTTATACAAGTAATATTTAAATTTTTTCAGAAAATACAGCAAAGTATAAAGAAGAAAACAACTACCTCCCTTTATCACCCAAAGTTAATTACTAAAATTTTGTTTTATAACCTTTCACATTTTTTTAATCTTATACATGTGTTATATATTGTGGAATCTATTTTGTAGATGTGTGTGTGTGTGCACGCGTGTGCGTGCGTGTGTGGTGCTGGGGAAGGAGCCCAGGGCCTCGTACATGCTAGGCAAGCTCCCTACCACTGAGCTGCACCCCCAGCTCTTGTGGAATATGTTGTTTGTTTGTTTCTTTGTTTGTTTATGGTACTAGAGATTGAACTCAGAAAGTGCTAAGCTACATCCCCAGCCCTTTATATATATACACACAGGGGCTCCCTAAGTTGCCCTGGTGGGCTTTGAATTTACACTCCTCCGTCAGCCTCTGGGGTAGCTGGGATGGTAGGCACGTGCCACCCTCCCCAGAGTGGGATGTATTTTAAAGAACATATTTGAACAATGAACACTGTTTTATATCTAGAAATATTGAAATAATTATTTAATAACTGCACGGTATTATAATTATTTATAATCAACCGTCATTGACATTGTTTCCGGTTTTTCCCTCCTACAAAGTTCCAGCGAACACTCTTAAACATGTATGTTGACATGCCTGTGATATTATGTCTCTGTGATAAATTCTTAGAAAAACGTACTGAGATACATACAAGAAAATCTGATTTGGTAGGGTAAGGACCAAAGTTGATTGTCTTTTGCCTATTCTAGTTTATTGTTGACTTATGAGAGTTATTTACTTTTTTTCTTTTTTTTTTTTTTGAGACAGAGTCTCACTATGTAGTTCAAGCTGGCAATGTCCCCAGAATCTGCTGCTGCTATCTCTATTATGTGCACTGTAAATATTTTCCCCAATTTTTCTGCCAATTTAATAGCTTTTTGTTTGTTTAAAAATTTGAGTCATCAGGTGCTAAGGTGCATACCTACAATCCCAGCACTCAGGAGGCTGAGGCAGGAAGATCGCCATGTGAGCTCCTGAACTACATAGCAAAACCTTGTTTCAAAAAAATTTGTAAGTCATTTTTTTCTTTATGATTTGTGGCTTTATTTTCATTCTTTTAAAAAATCCCACTCCAAAATGATTACAAAATCTGTATTTTCCTCCAGTACTTTCATTTTCTCCCCATTTATATCTTTGATTAATCTCTCTGGAATTTCCTTTGAGGTGGACATCCTTTTCTCTTAATGGTAAGAACCAGCTTTCCCAGAACCATTTAACACAGAATGCGTCTTTTCCCTGTGGGTTTGAAATGCCATCTGTAGCACAATGAATGAGCTATTTGTATTTGATTCAATTTCTAGCTCTCTCTGGTGTTCTGCTGGTCTGTTTATACCTGTCTCCCTGTAATGCAGGAGGATTTTATTTTGTTCTTAGTTTACACGAGTAAAAGTCAGTGTATGGGCATCTAGTTCTGAGTCTTGCCAGCGCGCAGATTGATGTAAGCAGCACAGCTCAGAGGGCGGACAGTCCCGCCGGCTTCCAGAGTCCCTGCGCTGCCCTCTTGTGGCCAAGTCTTCTCTCCTTCAACCCTGGCAACCACTCGTCTGTTTTCCATCTCCGGCTTTGCCTTATCCTGAAAGTTCTGTAAACCGAAGCAGACAATATGTACTGTTTTGAGTCCAGCTTCTTGCACTCGGCATAGTACCCTTGAAGTCACTCGAAGTTGCTGCCTACACCATATTCATTGCTGAGTAGTATTCCACGGTATGAAATGGATGTACAATTCATTCTCAACCGAGGAACAGTCCAGCTCTTTCCAGGTTTGGGTATTATGGATAAAGCTGCTATAAACATTTGGATTTTGTGTGAACACAGTCATTTCGCCTGGATAAATGTGTGGGGTCACACTTTTAACTACCACATGTGTATCTGAATATTTATAATGTATACGAATATACGGAAAGGAAAGTAACTGCCTTGTTACCTTATTACTCTTCTTGTTCTTCTCCTCCTCCCTTTTATTTCATGAAGATATCAAGTAGAAGCTGAGCATGGCGGCGCACAGCTGTAAGCCCAGCACTCGGGAGGCTGAGGCAGGAGGATTGCCACACATTCAAGGCCAGCTTGAACTACATAGCAAGATCCTGTCTCAAACCCCCTCCCAAAAAGGTATCTACTAGAGTTGCATTGAATTTGTTGATTGATTTGTGTAGAAAGCCACTGCTGCTTCTTTCTTTTTTTGTACCAGGGATTGAACCCAGGGCCTTCATACTGAGCTACATTCCTGGCCCTTTCTATTTTTATTTTGAGACACGTCTGCCTAAGTCACTTAGTTGCCCAGGCTGGACTTGAACTTTGATCCTCCTGCCTCGGCCACCCAGAGTGCTGGGATTACAGGTGTGTGCCACCTCACCTAGCTGAGCCCCTACTTTTAAATCAGAAGAAGTCCATTTCGTGGACACAATAAACTCCTAAAACTAAACCACAAGTAGCCCCAATAACTCATTATCAGACGGGCTGTGATTTCGCTCCTGGCCCGCTGTTACGGATAAGAGCAGGTACCTCCGGCTTCGATTTTTATGAAAACAAGTTGTTTCTTTTGTAGTCAAGAGGTCCAGACCCAGGAGGACCCACTTCCTCTTCGTTAGGTAATCAGTCACACCTTCATGAAACCAGGAATCAGGTGTGAGAAGAGCCAGGTTTCCCCGAGCACCAGGCAGCACTAATTCTTCTAAGCACTCTCCAGCCTCTGCGGGCAGTTCAGCTTCGCTCAGGGGGGCCGCATCCCGGCTGACGCTAGGACGCCCAGAGTGGAAGAAGGGTCCTGGTGTGGAGCCTGCGGCCATTTTTAGCAGATGAGTAACAGGCACACTCCAGTCCCTGGGTTGCTACTGCAACATTGTAGCAATCCTCACCATCTGTGCCTCTAACCAAAAATTCTCTGGTTGTGTTTTAAACGCATCTCCTCCTAGCCCTGGCTCTGAAACGACGTTAGTGAACTCTTGCAAAACAAGAACTACTTGTTCAATGCCCGCCCCTAGCACGGAGGGCGCTTTCATCAGCAGGCGATTCCAATTAGGTTGTTTATCCACTTAGGCACACACAGTCACAGCTACCTCGGGGACTTTTAATTTGTTTGTCTCCTTTTGATAATTGGATCAGCCGTGTGAAATGGAGTGTTTCTTATGGCAGTGCCTAAAAAATGTCGCTGCGTGTTCATCAGCGCAACGTTCGCCGGCACTTCCCCATGGCAGAGAGTACCGAGAAGTCTACACTGCCTGTCTGCTCTCTGACGCTGTGGAAACCTGGCTGCTGTCCCTGCCGAGGTCAGGAGGCAGCTGGCTTCCTCCCCAGGCCCCCACGCCCTCTTCTGTCCCGTCTTTTCAGTCCATCCCACGGTTTTCAGCTGAGGTGGTGCAAGCGAGACCTGCAGGACTCTCGCCTTTGTTCTCTGCGCACCTGCTGCGAGCAGATCATCCGGGACGTCAAGGTGGCCAGTCAGTGCACCCAGAAAGAAGCCCCGGCTTGGAGATTAGGTACAAAGCTTCTGAGGTCAAGCTGGGAGGAATCTAGGCTTTGTAAGGAACTACAATGCACACAGTTTAGGGAATGTATGAGCTGCCTTTCCAGAGTCAATGGTTTGTAAGAGAGCAGATCTAATACAGGATATTTATAAGTTACAATATTCACCCATCAGCCAAATGCAGGAACAGTGCCGAGTGTCTGTCTCTGCACTGGAGACCCGAAAGAGCCAATCAAGGGCTGGGAGCCCACAGCACTGTCCCGTGTACGTCCGTGTCTGCACTAAATGCCTGAAGAAATCTTTACTGGAACTAGGATACGCTGCTTGCAGCAGAGATGATGACCAGAGCTCCCCCAAAGCAACGGCAGCCGCCCTGGATGCCAGCAAGGCCCCGAGCTCCTTCCTCAGTGAGAACAGCTGAGTTCCTTTCGGGAGAACCAGCCGCAACAGAGCTTCTCGTGGGAAACAGCCCACAACAATCTTCTGCTTTATGTTGCGTCAGCAGCAACCCTCAGGTGGATCCTTTACGCCCAGAACCACATCAACTCAGTCCAGCTGGGTGTTCTGGCTCAAGCTGACCACAATAATAAGTCCACCACAGGGAGCTTCTTTCAGAAAAAAGAATTAAATGTGAACACAAAAACTGTCACAAGGAGCCATGGCAGCGAAGGATCCTGAAATCTTGACTCATTAGTTTGTGAGGAAGTCCCCTTCTGCACCACCCACACGAAGCTGAGGATGGTCATTGCCCTTCTCTCCCCTCCCCCTCCCCTTCCCCCTTCCTCTGCCCTGTGTCTTTCTTCTTTTGTGGTAATGGGGATTGAACCCGGGGCCTTTGCACTGAGTTACACCCCTGGCCCTTTTTCATGTTTTTATTTTGAGACAGAGTCTTGCTTAATCACTCTGTTGCCTCTCTAGGGTAATTTGTAATCCTCCTGCCTCAGCCTCCCAGAGTTCTAGGATTACAGGTGTGAGCTGCCTAGCCCAGTTTGTGCAGAGGTTTAAATCCCCACCGAGTGACCTTGGGCAAGTGATTCACCTGCCCTCTGCTCAGTGTCCTAATGTGTGAGGTGAGAAGAGTGAGAGCTGACAGAATAAACTGCTGGTGCCAAGAGGGCTCCAGAGAAGAAGACAAAAAGCATCTGTGGACGTGAACTGCCGCACGTGGCAGGCATGCGTTCAGTGGTACTTCTTAGTCGGGTGTCATTATCATGGTGTGCGTGCACCCCGGAAGGGCACCTGCACACACACTGCAGCTTCCAGAGCAGAGTTTGGGACCGGAAAGAGGATGGGGTCCGAGTTCACGCAGCTGTGTGCCTGGCACACATCGGGGGTGATGGGAGGCTCAGCCCCCATGTGACACACGTGCCACATGCAGGAGGCGGCAAGTGTCCTGTCAGCCACATTAAATGCTTCCACAGCAAGAAAGCTGATTCAAGCTGAGGTCATGAAGCATTTATCTTCAAACTCTGCATTAGTCCGATTGTGCAACAAACCCACATCCATCTAGTTTTGCCTTCTGTGAGTGAAATGTGTTTATTTAGCGTAAGTGAGAAGGGTAGATAAAAAATAGTCTTTTAAAAATGCGCAAGGAGTGGATCGGTGATAATAAGATCAGAAATGCCATTTGGATGAAATGACACGCTCTATTTGCACAGCACATTCCTCTGGTTTCTGTGTCGTGATGTCACTTAGAAATAGGTGAGTACAGTACATGCTTCTGAAGTGCATGCCTGTAGATTTGAAACTTGTTGTTCTAACATTTTTCTCGGCTTTTCTTTCAAGGCCAAAAGAGCAGTGATGAGGGTAAGAGGGAGAGAAGAGGAGGAGAGAAAAGTAAAGAAGGGAGAGAAAAGGAGGGAGGGAGGAAGGAGGAAAAAAAGAAAAAGACACAATTCTTCCGTGTTCCATAGTTCATCATGGATATCAGCCCTAAGAGCCTGGATCTCTTTGGTGTCTCCCTCTGAAAGAGGAGGACAGAGAAACTGGAAAATAAATGGATGAACAAGTCATCAGAGCAGGCCACTGCTGCTTCCTCCCTTTGAAATTTTCTTGGATTCTGAGCCTGTGAATCTGAAAGTCGATAAACAAGATGCAATTATGTTTCACTACACTCGGGTCACTGGTCACTCTGAGAGGTGACTGGGAGGGGCGAAGATTGAATTCCCCCGTTTCCGGTGGCCCTCGTCCCGAAGAGCCTTCCAGGAACAGCAGGCTGCAAGGGGAGCTCCAGCCACCCTCCTGGGCGGTGCCAGCACTCAGCCCCCCTGCACCGAGTGGTGTTCTGGTGATAGGAGCTAAGTGAATTCTCGGAGCATAATCAGCAAAACTTATTTGCTCCCCTCTTCGAGGGAGAAGAGATTTAACTTCCGCTCCTGCCTCAGTTCTGTAGACAGAATGACTCCAAGGGAAGCTGCGGCTTCTCCCAGCCGGAATCAGGAGCCCACCGCCCCGCCGAGTCTCCCCTTCTCCGTTGCTTCTGCCCCACCGGGAGCTCAGTAAATATCACTGAGTCAAACTGAGGAAAAGCACACAGTGAGAAGGAGGGACTGGGGGTCCCAGCAGAGGAAGGGTTGAGATCAGGGCCAAGTCTCACCCCAGCCCCACGGCTGCCGCTGGAGGCTTCGATGCAGATTGCCGACTTGATCAACAGGCCGTTCGACCAGTGTGCCACTGCGCGGTCTGCTCTCTGTCTGTGCTGGGGATGAGCGATGTGAGCCATACGTTATGTGAACATGAGAGAGAAAAATGCAGGGGCATAGGAAGAATTAGGATGTGTCATGTACGCATGCCAACTCCCCTCAGTGAAAGCAATCATCACGCACTGTAAACATGTACTAATAAAAATAAACACTTCGAAGAAAAAATGTGACTCTGTCCCATTGCTGACATTCTCTGAGCTTCTTTGGCATTCAAATTCATTTAAAATCATTTTTTCATGTACCACATACAGGTACAAATCCCCTATGATGAATGTTATTACTATGTACATCTAAAATGTACCATTAAAATAAAATTTAAAAAAGGAAAAAAAAACCATTTTTTCAGCCGGATGTGGACACACACATATGATCTCAGCACTTGGGAGGCTGAGGCAGGAGGACTGCCGTGAGTCTGAGGTCAGTCTGGGCTACAACAGCGAGTTTAAGGTCATTCTGAGCTACAAATCAAGAACCCATCTCTAAAAAAAAAAAAAGAGTCATTATTCATTATTCTTATTAAAATCTTTCCATTCAAATAATCTTCAAAGGTGTCTCAGATGTTTTAAAAAATATATGATAGGCATAAATTGTAAAAAGAGGCAAGCAAAGTATAATTCATTCATTGAATCTCTTTCTCTCTCTCTGGAGATTGAATGCCTAGAAATCCCAGTCCCTCAGAAGGCTCGGGCAGAAGGATTGCAAGTTTGGCCTCAATTGGGGCAATTTAGAGAGACCTTGTCTCAAATTAAAAATATAAAAAGGGCTGGGGATGCAGCTCAGTGGTAGAGTGCTTGCCTAGCATGTGCAAGGCTTGGGATTCAGTCCCCAGTACTGCCCCCCTAAAACAGCATACACAAAAACCCCCCAAAAACCCCAGAAGACAAGCCAATGTCTTGCAGAACCCCAAAACAGGAAGAGTGTCTGAAATCTGACAGTCCCAGGCCGCGCCCAGCGGCTCCAGAGTCCTCTCCCTGTCACCTAGCGCCACAGCCCTCAGCCCTCATGGCTGACCCAGGTTACTAGCTGTGCCAGCCACATCGCTTTGTCGGAGTCAGTCCCCAGCCGAGAGCATTCTGACCTGTCCGCCATGGTCCCCAGACAAGGGCTGTGCAGCAGCTCAGTGGCCTCTACAGTCACAGTGGCGGATGGGAGCAGGACAGGCGCTCCCCAGGAGGAAGGAAGGGCCACGGCCAGAAATGGCAGGCGAGCCAGGCTGCTGAAGCCACGGGCACCCGGGAGGGGCAGGCCAAGGCTCCGGGCCGGCACCTGTCAGAGGCCTCCTCGCACTCCTGCACTTCCCCGGTGTCTCCCGAGACAGCAGCCCTGTTAGATCGTTCACAGTACTTCCCCACCACCCTTCTCTCCTTGTCGTGGTCCCTGTTCCATCCTCCTCGCCTGCCTGAGCTGTCCCTGCTCCCTCCGTCCCTGTCAAAACACGGCTCGCCCAGCCTTCTTCCCCAGCGTCACCTGCTGCCTGGGGAACACAGCCCTGACCTTCAGCTGGCTGGCTGTCCCTCGCCAGGGCCGCCACTGCCAATTCCTGGCTCTGCTTCTGCAGGCTCTGTGGCCTCCCCTAGCAGGAGCTCATCGCGGGGTGCAATGGCTGCTGCCCCCCAAAGTGCCCCTTACCCTAGCCCTAGCGGTGGGCCGTTGCCAGACGGTGCCTTCTCCAGGCCACAGTCATTGGCCCAGGGTGGCACGGAAGCCCATCAACCCTCAGAGGGAGCCGAGGATACTCTGCTCTCTTCCTCCCTCCTCCCTCTCTTGTCCCCCTTCTCCCTCCTCCCCCCTCCCTGCTCTCTCTCCTCCCTGCTCTCTCCTCCCTCCTCCCCCTCTTCTCCCTCCTCCCCTCCCCATTCTCTGCTCCCCTTCTTCCTTCCCCTTTCTTCCTTCCCCCTTCTTCCTCCTGGACAGCCATGCGAGTGGTCCAGTCAGCTGCTGCCAGCCATCGTGTTCCCAAGAATTGCTGGAAGCAAGGCAATTTGCCTAAAAACAACTTTCTGAAAGCCAATTTCTGAATCGAATTGAAAATACAAGCACATTCATTGACTGTTTTTAAAAAGAATGTTCCTGAAATCATGCTTTTGGCAAGCCAGTCATCTGGCGAACCGGCTGGGGGCCAGGGCGGCTGAGTCAGGATGAAGCCGCCGTCGGGAGAGGGGCGGGAGGCCGATGGGACCCTCCGCGTGGCTGTGCGGTCTGGGTCGCCCTGACTGAAGCCTGCAGGGTCCCTGCCTCCCCCGACCCGCGTGCTCAGGCATTTCTCCTGGTGCCCCCCAAGCCGGTGAGGGCAGCCAGGCGCTTTTCTGAGGGTTTCCACATCTCCGCCTTCCTGTCCTCTCACATCCAGGCCCGCGCTGCGCTTCGCCACGGCGGGGTCGCTCCTCCAGCCCCCGGCTGGCCCCTGAGCCCTCTCTGGTGAGGCTCCTGAGGCTGCCGTAGCGCCCCACGGCCCAGGACGGTGACTCCCCGCAGCTCACTCTGCCCTGCTGTTTTCTGCTCTCTCTCTGTCTGCTGTGGACACTGTGGGACGCTGTCCCTCCCGCCGTGCTGCCTGCTGAGCTCTTTAATGAGCTGTTTATCGTCTCTGTTCACGTTTATTTCGTACCTGTTCAGCTGGAGTGTAAATCGCCTTCACGGTAGTCCCGATGGCCCTAAGCGTCTGTTGGGAAGTGACAAGAAGAAGCCTTGCAGACGACGGGGGCAGGCTGTGGCCCCAGAGTGGGGCTGCGCTCCCCCCGGGCTCCCGGGGCGCCTGGCTGGAGAGCCTGCAGTGCTCCATGCCGCGTTCCTTCTCACCACACTCGCTTCATTTTGACCGAAAGCCTCTCTCTGGTCAGCAAACAGGTGCCGGGAAAATGTCAGCAGAGAGCAGGACAGTTCCTTTCCCTGGGCAGGCACAGTCCTCAGTCAGGGGCCGCCTCCCTCCCGGCCTCCCTGGCCCGGCTGTAGGACTCTCTGGCCGGCAGCCTGTGCACAGTGGCGTCTGTTGGTCCTGGCGTGGCTGTGCACACGTGAGGCCCGGTGCCAGCCTGGAGCCCTTCAGCTGCCCTGTCCTCCACGACAAGTTGGCAGGCCGGGGAGGGGCAACTAAGGCTCCTGAGAAAGGTGCTGGGCATCCCGGAGTTGTGTGCTGGGCTCTTCCTACCCGGTCAGTGAAACCATTAACCCCTGAACCCCCGATCCCCAGGGATACCCCAGCCGGAGACAGCAGCACTTCCCCCCACCCCCTACCAGGCTGCTTGGGGGCTGTGGGCACTGCGGGCAAGCCGCCCCCAAGGCAGAAAGATGGAGAATTAAGAAAGTGTGGTGGCCCACACCTATAATCCCAGCACTCTGGGAGGCTGAGGCAGGAGGATTTTTAGTTCCAGCCCAACCTGGGCAATTTAGCAATTTAGCTACACTCTGTTTCAAAAAAAAAAAAAAAAAAAGGGAAGCCCTTGGGTTCAGTTGTCAGTACAGAAAAGAAAAAGAAAATGTGGGCAGGAAAAGCCTATTTAGGGCCACGCAGGCCTGGATGGCTGTCACAACTCGGGTGCGAGGACATTCAGGTTATGCCCTTGCAAGGTCCCTTCCAACTCCAGGTTTCTCCCTCTCTGGTGCTCCTCCTACTACCCAACCACAGGCCAGGCCTTCTGTGTCACCTGCCCTCTCTCCCTTGGAAAGCTGTCCTCTCCTCTCCCCTGCGGAACCCTGACTCCAGCAGAGAGGCCGGCGCGGAGGGAAAGGGGACAGGGGAGGCTTGGCTGGCGGCGCTGCCTAAACGGTGAAGGCCAAGAAAGCCACCAGAGAAGGATGGTCTTCCGGTGTCCTGAGATCCGGCCAGGGAGGTGTGGGGAGCCTGCAAGGAAGCCAGCTAATCAAAGGAGGCGTCCGATGGATGGCGAAGCCTCCCGCCTCGCTCTCCTCCCCCACCTGCTGTCTGTTTTCTCCTGGACAGAGGAGCACTTTCTGAGCAAGCCCATGAAAGGTCAGATGACGGGAACGTGGGGCCCATCTTAGCCAACATTGTTGTTTCTGTGTGTGTGTGTGTGTGTGTATGTGTGTGTGTGTGTGTGTGTAATTTCTGAGGATGGAACCCAGAGCCTGGCACATGCTAAGTGAGCACTTTACCGCTGAGCCACACATTCCCAGTTCCAAACTCTGTCTTTGTTTTTTGAAACAGGGTCTCACTGAGTAGTTCAGGCTAGCCTCGAACTCACTATAGAGCCCAGGCTGGCCTCCAGCTGGCAGTGTTCCTCCTGCCTCAGCCTCCCAAGTGCTTAAATCACAGGCGTGTGGGGCCGTGCCTGGCAGTCCAATGCTCTCTTCTCATAATTGAGTAAACTGAGTCCCACGGATGGAGGATGTCTTCTTGAAGGTGACATGGTGACAAAGCTGATGATAAAGCAGAGATAAGAAAGCAGTGCTGTTCGTGCTACAAGAGGCTGCCTTTTATTCACCCACCCACGCAAAAGACGCCCAAGGAGAACGTGGGGCTCCATCCCCAACACAATGACCACGCCTGCCCGGGGGCCACGCCGTGTGCTGTGGGGACCCTCTCCAGCAGCCGCCCTCCCTTGTCCTGGGGGTGATGGCCTGAAGCAGACCCTCCCCTGAATGGCCCCATCACACAGCGCTGGCCCTTCTCCGATCTGCAGCCTCTGTGGGCCCGACTGCTTATCCAGAACAGGCAGAGGCCCAGACTCACAGAGCCTGCACCTGAGCAGACCCGGCCACACGGCAGGTGCCGGCACTTGCTCTCTAGCCTGGGCACCGTTGTTCCATCAGGCCTAGGGGCATTTTTGAGGGCTTGTCCTGCCTCCTCCCCCTCCTCCTCGGCCCCACAGTTTACCATCCACCGCTGGGTGGAACACCACGAAACCATAATTTAAAGGTAACCAAGGTGAACCGGCTGCTGTTTCGAAATCTCGCAAGTCTAGCATCGAGAGCCCAGAACTTTCCAGAAACCTCCAGGCACTGGTCAACGCCCAGTGTTGTGCCTTCTCGTTCTCCATGAGGAGAAGGCTGCTGGAGCGATATGAGGGTGGGATCTCAGGTTTGCGGTCGCACCCAGAAAGAGTCAGGTCGGGGGTCTGAGGACGCTACTCCTAGACTGCTGCGTACACTCGGCCTCCTGGCGGCAGCGTGAGGGTGAATCAGCAGGCGAGAGGCGCCCTGGGGAAGGGGAAGCGGAGACCGTGAGACTGCACTTGCCAGCGACTTCTGGTCCTTCTCCCGCTTCGAGTATGCAAACTGTTCAGCTGGCACATTACCAACATTGCAAATTCCAATTCTTTTTTTTTTTTTTTGAGACAGGGTCTCGCTATGTAGCCCAGGCTGGCCTCAAACTCCTCCTGCCTCAACCTCCCAAGTGCTAGGGCTACAGGCGTGTGCCGTCACGCCCAGTTGTAAATTCCAATTCTGAAACCGGAATTTATCTTACTTCTTTTTTGGTCCTGGGGGTTGAACCCAGAGCCTTCACACTGAGCTATATCACCAGTTCTTTTTATTTTTTTATTTTGAGACAGGACCTCATTAAACTGTTATCGTCCAGCTGGGTCTGAATTTGGGATCCTCCTATTTCAGTTTACCAGAGTGCTAGGATTACAGGTCCAGGCCACCATGCCTGGCTCTGAAACCATAATTTAAAGCCCTTCCTCCTACTGCCTGTCTGCCACTTTCTCTTTGCTGACTCAACCGGTCAGCAGAAAAGAGCGCCACATCCCCACATGGCCTGGACAGGGCCATCCACGCCTCCGTGTGCACCTGCCACAGACTCCCGGGAGGATGTCCCAGGACAGAAGAGTGGGGTGGGGCTCTGCGACAGTCGCCATGTGTGTCTCATCCTCACGATAACCCCCAAGGCCAGGATCGATGTCCCACATTCACAGATGAACAATCAAGGCTGAACGCAATCAAGAGTCTCGCCCAGGAAGCCGCACCTACTGTCATCTGCCAGGCATCTAACTATGCCGGGACCTGGCACAGTTTCTCTAAGACAAAGACCTTCACTATGTGGGTGAGGAAACTGAGGCTCAGAGGGACAGAGGCAGCCCCAGAGTGGCAGCGCCTGGCTCCCAAGTCTCTGCTTTCTCCAGGCCACTGGACCACAGCGCCTCTAGCCCCAGCATTGTCCCCGGGTCGGCCACACACGCTGCCTCCAGGAAAGGAAGCCCGTGGACCTCCTCTCTCAAAAGGACGTCTGTACACCTGCATCTTGCAAAGGGAGGGTCGGGGCGGGCTCAGAACCCCAAGGTCAGGAGCCAGAAGTTAAACGAGTGGCCGGAAGGGGCCACTTTCCTGAGTGCGTCACACTGTCAGCTCAGGTTGGACTGATGTGCCTTGAAGGTGACAGATGTGATGCCTACCTGCTCATCTTTGCCACCTCGCAGAAGCTCTGGGACCCACTCCTGGGAGCAAGAACGCTGACCTCCCAGAAAGTGGGGTGCGGAGCAGGTCTGTGGTCACCCCGTGGGGCGCCAGTGGACACATTTTTTGTTATGTTTTGTTTTTTGGTGCTGAGGACTGAACTCAGGTCTTGCACTTGCTAGGCAAACACTCTACCACTGAGCTAAATCCCCAGCCCCTCTCCAGTGGACATTTTAACCTCTTGTTCTAAGACGCTGCAAATGATGGGGACATGGAGAAACCTCAGGACATTTCTAACACCAGGGAAAGGAGTGATAAGTCTTCCCGAGCTATTTCTTCAATCACCCTCTCGAAAACACCCTTCCTCATCCGGTCTTTTTGCTGCTTTAATTTTTTCATATCCTTTTTCTCTAGCTTGAATTAAACTGTACTATATACTACCCTGTCCCCCTAAAAGAATGCAAACTTCACAAAGGCAGAGGACACTGCTGCCTACTCACGGCGTCCCTCTGTCCCTCTAGAACACATAGCAGCCCTCAGTTGAAAGAACCAGTGAGTAACAGAGCCATTTAGCTGCCTCAGTGTCTCCAGGAAGTGGGTGTCAGAGTGCAGAGTCCTCCAAACCCAAACTTCTGGCTCACCATCAGCCACGTGGAAAATCTTCAGAGTTCTGCTCTATGAGGAAGGGGACCTGGTCGGTGCCATGACAACCCTCCTGTTGGGACTTGTTGAGCCTTGAGCAGTGATGGAGGGGACATAGTTCCCTCCCCAGCCCACAGAGACCCTATTCATGAGCATTTCCTGACCAGACTAGGCCAGGCCTACACCCAGTTGTGGAGGACAAGGACCTTTCTGGAAAGAGCCAGCCCGGGTGATTGTGGGCCTTCCAAGCACCCGCTCCCGGCCTAAGCCCCCAACCCTGTTTGCTTCGTCATTCCCAGAGAGCAGCAAGCCACACGGGGAGATGGCAGCGGCTGTGGCTCTGTTCCCAGGCCCCAAGGGTAGCAAGACACTGGGTGTGCTCAGATAAAAGGGGGCTCTCCTCGAGGAGGGCCAGCTTGCCAGTCCCAGCGGGCTGCATGGAACAGGAAGGCGGACTCTCTGAGCGCATGATTGCCACTGTTGTGGAGATTAAAGACTTCCTGTCAGACAGCGCGGTCCTCCTGAGCCAAACAACACTGAAGGTTGGCCGGCGGCCATCTTGTCAGGCGGCGCTTGGCAGCCAGGGCAGGCATGGCGGGCTCCCTCTTCAGCTAACCTCCTTGAGGCAAAGTCAAGGTGTCCAGGCCAAAAACAGTCCCTCGGGGAGCATGGTGCCATGACCTGAGCGCTTTCTCAGCCCGCTCAGCCGAGCCTGGTTCATCTTAGTGACAGCAGCTGCCTCAGCACATCCAGTGGGAACAGGCTGATGGCCCTTGCTCATTGTGGTCCCCAAGGCACCATGAGAATTTCTGAGGTGTGTTCGTGGCTGGAAGAGGGCACCTGGGGAAATGGCTAAAGGAAGTCTGGGGGTGGGGAAGGCCACTGCCCCTCTGAGTTAGCCAGTCAGGCCCTGGGCTCCTGGGCTAGTAACCCTGAACTAGCTAAAAATCAAAAGCATCTGGAGCTCTTGGTACAAAAGCAAACCTCAGGGCCAGCCCTGGGTGTTCCTGCTCAGTATACCTGAGGCAGGGCTGAGAAATGGGAGTCTGAGAAGCCCCAGACTGTTCTAATGCTGTCTGTCCTGAGTGCCTGTGGCCTAGGGAGATCAGGGAACAGGATTCTGGCCTCGGTTCTGTCACTTCACTGCTCTGAGCCCAGTTTCCTCACACAGGGTTCAACAGTTTGTCTCTATCCTCAGAGTGTAGCTCAAGAGAGGGTGTCACCAGGGGCTTTCCGGCAGCAGCCGTGGCCATGGTTCCCAGGAACGCCATGAACCTGCTGGGCCTCAGCGGGGACGAGGCCCCTGGGGAGGCGCTGGCAGCAGCCGGGAGAGCAGGTATGATGGGTTCCGAGCCAGGCCAAGCTAAGCACTTGACCTGCGTTGTCCACTTTTGTCTTCACGGCAATCCTGCAAGGCGGTGCTAATCCAAGTTTCTGAAATGGAAGAAATAATGTCTGCCGCTGCCACCAGCAGCTACTGAGCATCAGACGCGAAGCTGGAACAGCTGAGAAGATGGAGTCTTACCTTAATTATAATCAGATTTAAATAGCCACACAGGGAGCCAGGCATGGTGGCGAGTGCTTGGAATCCCAGCACTCGGGAGGCTGAGGCAGGAGGCTCACTGTGAGTTCAAGGCCAGCCTGAATTACATAGCGACACCCCGTCTCAAAAATCCTAAATAAATACGTGCAAGCCACACACAGCCAGTAACTACCCCATCAACCAGCACACCTCCAAGGTGTGGCCAGCACTGTTCTCATTTTAGGGATAAGGTGGGATTAAAGGGGACATGGCTGTGAGAGTTGAGACTTGAACCTAGATCTGAGGGGCTCCCGAAGCCACACTTGAGGGGCCTGGTGCATGTGCCACACTGCGCGTCACGTCAGGCGGGCAGGACCCAGCCCGCGCTGCCCTGGGGAGCTGGCCAGTGCCCCTTGCAGCAGTGGGTGGAGGCTCCGAGGTCCTTTCAGCTCTGACAGCCCAGGCCGCGTGTCAGCATGGGGCAGGAGGAGGAGGAAGGGCTGCAGCTATGGTCCGCTCCAGATAATGCAAGTCTCTGACTCTCCCAAGCCTCAGTTGCTAGAACCTGCAGGTGGACAAGGGCTCGCAGCAGCTCGCTGACGTCGGTGGTACCGTACCCATCTACAGATGGAGAAACAGAGGTCCAGTGTGGTGAATAACTCCTCCAAATGCCCACTGCATAGTGAGTGGCAGGGCTGGGATTGAACGAATATCTAGGGCTCCACCCTGGCTGCGCGTGTGAGTGGGGTTGAGTTGAGAGCCTGAGGACACATGCATTTTTATTAGTCCATTTACATTCTTTTTTTTTTTTTGAGACAAGTCTTGCTATGTAGTTCAGACAGGCCTTGAACTTACTATGCAGCCCAGGCTGGCCTCAAACTTACTGCGATCCTCCTGCCTCAGCTTCCCAATCCTAGGATTATAGGTGTGTGCTACTATGCCAATTGGGTTTCTCATATAAGAGAAACCATGTGGAAGTATTTCCCTTTCAAATACTCCCTACTTATCCAGAGTATCTCTCTCTGTGTCTCCTCTGTCTCTCTCTCTCTATCTATCTCTCTCTCTCTCCTCTTTCCCTTTCCCATTTTCAAATAAATTGTCTGCTTTTATTATAAAAAAGAAACCATGCAATATGTAAGCTTGTGTCTGATTTATTTCACTTAATATTATGGCCTTGAGAGCCATCCATTTGGGTTGTGGATTTAGCTCAAGTGGTAGAGTGCTTGCCTAGCAAGCACAAGGCCCTGAGTTTGATCCCCAGCACCACAAAAAAAAAAAAAAGAGATCCATCCATTTTCCCACAAATGATTCAAGTTTATGTTTCTCTGTGGCAGTGCTCCACAGTGTATAATACATTCTCTTTATGGGTTTATCTGCTGGTGGATATAGAGGCTCCCTCCAAGATTTAGCTATTTACGAGCATGCTGCTGTAAACACCGGTATTCCTGTGTCACGGTACTATGCTGCCTTTAACTCTTTCAGAGAGGTACCTAGAAGGGGAACAGTCAGGTTGAATGGAGTTTCTAGTTTTACTTTTCTAAGGAACCGCCAACTGAATTCCATAGTGATTGTGCTACTTTACACTCCCACTGGCAAGGTAGAAGGGTTTCTTTTCCCCCCACCCCCACAGCCTCGCCGGCACCTGTTATTATTTGATTTCTTGATGATGGCCATGCTTTCTGGAGTAGGATGGAATCACAGTGTTGTTTTAATTTGCATTTCTCAGCTGAATGTATTGATGCAGGCCTGTGATCACAGCATTTGAGGGGCTGAGGCAGGAGGATCACTGTGAGCCAGATCAGCTTGAGCTACATAGTGGGTTCAAAGCCAGCCTGAACTACATAGCCAGACTCTGTCTCAAAAAAACAAAATCAACAACGACGACAATGAACAAAATTCCAGCCACGCTGACCGTTTCATGTGTTTATTGGCCATTTGCACTTCTTCCGAGAAGTGCCCCAGGGACCCACTTGGCTGGAAGTCTGCTTCCACCCTGCTTTAACCCTTCAGGGGCTCCATCCTCCGGCCTCTGGCTCCTCCAGGGCAGTACGGCCTGCTGTGCAGCAGCCGGGGCCAGGAGACACCCAGGGAGGAGGGAGTGCCGCTGGTGGGGCTCTGGGCCTGCCGTCCTTGCCGAGCCCAGCGTGCCGACCGTCGGCCTCAGCTCCAGGAAGCTGGCAGTGCTGTGACCAGACAGGCCCTCTCTCCAGGGCCGTGGGGAGGCACTCCAGGAGCCCGGGGTGGAAACGGGGTCTCGGCTCCTGCCGTTGCCCTGGGAGGACTTGCTGGGCCTGCTTACACACCTGCCGTGCACACCCATGCAGCCCACCCGCACGTTCGCCTGCTGCTATGAGTGACAGGTGCACACACATACACCATTCCACAGCCTCACACCCATGCACTCACACACCTATACCCATACTCGCACACATCCGCACACACTCAGCCTGGATCCGGGCCCGGGCAGGGCCTTGTCCCTTTGTTGTCCCCAGCAGCATGGGGGAAGCGGGCCCTGCCCCTCCTGCCCTGTACAGAGCAGAGACAAAGGGAGGTGGAGCAGTGTCCGGCCTCACACCGAGGGAGGTCCTGGCCCAGGCCATACCAGAAAGACCTCAGGGGCCTCTGCTGCCACCCCTGCCCCGGGCTCAAGGCGGGGTGGGCCCCCCACTGAGCTGGGTCTAGGCCAGAGTTGGGTGCAGTTGGTAGCAAGGGGGAGGTGGAGGGAAGGGGCAAAGAGCTCTCTCTTTTTCTCTCTCTCTCTCACTGAGGATGGAACCCAAAGCCTCGAACATGCCACATTCTCACTTCTCGGGGATTATGACAAACACACAGATGGGAAGACTCCCTATGGTGCCACTTAGCGCTCTTTCTAGCACAGGTCCTGGGTGGTTCTTCCCCACGACCCCATACAATCAGGCGACCCGGCCCCTAACAGGAGCCTGGGAAGGTTTTCCAGCCTGGTCAGCCAGAGATCCCGATCTCCCAGGGGTCTCTCCAGCTCTTCTGCCAGCCCAGGAAACCTCCTGCCCCCTCCTGGCCTCCTGAGCTCAGCTTCGGGACGGGGCCCTAAAAGCCAGGGCTGTGGGTGCCCCCGGGAAGCTGGGCCTCCAGGCCTTGCCAGCACCCTCCAGACCTTTCCCCAAGGCCTTCAGCAGCTGTCATCATCCAGAACGGACCTTCTTCCTGCCGTGCCCGACGGCCTGGGCCACTTTGTGCACAGCCTCAGCAGTGGTGGCCCTACGAATGGAGCCCAGATCTTCAGTGGTCCCGGATGTCCGCAGGGCCAGAGTCCTAACCCTGGATTCCCCACCGTCCGCCCTCCTGGGCCCTGACGTTCTCGAATCTTCCCATTGCTCCTGCCTGGGCATGTTCTAGCTTAGAGCCCAGCGTGGGCAGGGGGCTTCTCCTCTGTGCCCTCCACTGTCCCCAGCTTCAGTCCTGGCCCTATATTTCCTTTGTTTACTCCAGAAACGTGCTCCTTACACCGAGGGAGCCCTCTCTCCACCCTGCTGGGCTGTTGGGGTCTTCTGTTAACTGGCTGAACTGAGAATGCAGAGAGCAGAGTCCTGATCCTAAGATAAAGGAACAGACTGAGAGAATCCAAGGAATGTTTTAATTACCAAACAAACACAACACTGTGCCCACACCTGTGAACAGGCCAGTATCCTTCTGGGCTCAGACGCCTCCTGGGTTTTCCACCCCTTCAGGAGAAGCATAAAACTCCCCATTCTGGGAAATCATGTGCCTCATTTCTCTGAGCGCCGCATCTACTCCTGAGTGTACCCCAAGTCTCTGCTTATTCAACGCTCCTGTGCTGCTTACTGACGCTTCCCGAAAATCCTTTGTCAGTGAACCTGCAAACTTACTCTATGAAAAGTGGGAGAAGTTCCTTATTTCAACCTCAAGGACCTCCTCAGAACCAGATTGGTGACAGAGGAGGCCTCTAAACTGGGAGAGCAGGAAGAAGAAGCCTTCAGAAGGTGACTGGAAAGTGCACTACTACTCCCTCCTTTTTTTTTTTTGGACAGAGTCTTGCTATGTAGTTCAGGCTGGCCTTGAACTCACTATGTGGCTCAGGCTGGCTTCAAACTCACAGTGATCCTCTTGCCTCAGCCTCCCAAGAGCTGAGATTACAGATGTGCACCACCATGCCCAGCTATTCCCTCCCTATAAACAATGATTATGCTTGTAAAACTGGGTTTCAGGCTGTATGAGGTAGAGGCTGGTTGCTCAGAAACTGGGCAAAAGTGACAGTGTGTAGCTGTTGGAAAGAAAATAGGTAGTGTTGTGTTGGTCCTTATTTAGAGTAAGTGGATGAGTAAGTGGGAATGGCAGTGAGCTTGGGGTGACTCTAGTTCTCACCCTTCTGCAACATCTCCCAGAGGAATGCCATTTGGTTCTGGTGTCTCCCATCCTTCAACAATCCCTGATACTCCTCTATAGCAGCTTGGGGGTGGTAGAAGAGAGAGAGAGAGAGAGAGAGAGAGAGAGAGAGAGAGAGTAAGAGTGTGAGTGTGTGTGTGTGTGTGTGTGTGTGTGTGTGTGTGTGAATATATTGACAATTGTAAAAATTTGTTTGGTTCCATTCAACAGAGATTCATCAAACTTATCCCAAAGGGCTCCTAGGATAGATGTATCAATGAGAGACAGTCGTTACTCTGAAGCTCCTGCTCAGAGCCTGGCAGATCTGGCAGACAAGAACCCAAGTGTTCCCTGTTGAGCAAGTCTGGTCTATTGTGCAAATTTACAGGAAACAGGAATTCCAGCTCCTCAAGGACTCGAGTGGTCTGTCCCCAGCATGGCCGCAGCCCAAGCTGAGCGCACATGCAAACAAAGAGCAGGAGCTCCATGAAAGGAATGTGGACCATGAGTGCTGACCACGAGCAGACTTCAAAAAACCAAAAAATTAAGCCAGGTGTGGTGGTGCGCATCTGTAATCCCAGCACTCAGGAAGCTGAGGCAGGAAGATTGCTTCAACTTTGAGGTCAGCCTGGGCTACAGAGTGAGTTGAAGTCCACCCTGAACTACAAAGCAACAACTTATCTCAAAAAAAGAAAGAAAAAAGAAAGAAAGGAAGAGGGAAGAAATTATAAAACAACAAAAGTTTCCTACATTTGAAAAAAAAGACTCAAGCCTCCTTTTTTTGTGTGTGTGCCAGGGACTGAACTCAGGGCCTTGTGCTCACTAGGCAAGGACTCTACCCATTAACCCCCCTCCTTTTTTGAGACAGAGTCTCACTGTGTAGTTCAGGCTGGCCTCAAATTCATGCCGATCCTCCTGCCTCAGCCTCCCTGGTGCTGGGATTACAGGTGAGCACCACCATACCTGGCAAACCTCCCATTTAAAAAGGGTCTAACAGATCTGGGTATGTTGGCACAGGCCAGTAATGCCAGCACTGGGGAGGCTGAGGCAGGAGGATCGCTGTGAGTTTGATACCATGATGGTGTGTTCAAAGCCAAACTGAATAATACTGATATCTCAAAAATACCAAAAAAAAAATTTTTTTAAATAAAAAAGCCTAGCGAGTACCATCCAGAATGAATGGGGCAGGTGGGGGTGTACAAAAGCCCTACTACTGAATTACTTTCCTGTGCAAATACTAACGATCTTTGGCCACAGATTATTAGCAGCCCCAGCTGCTGGATTTCTAATGACGGGTGGGCTCGGCTGAGCCTGGGGGCAGAAGCAGGCTGGTCTAGACATCATCCTTCCCCCAGCTTGGTCTTTCTAAGGGCAAGACAAGTGAATACGCTACAGCTTGCTGACAACTGACACTCAGGCTACTGTGCCCCAGCGACTGTCCCTACACACTGAGCAAGTGACTTTACAACCTTCCTCTGGAAGAATAAAAAGAGACGGTGGAGCCACATTGTCTGAGTCGGCATCCCCTCTATGCCTTCTACTAGTGTGGGCAACTTACTTTAGCCCTGTGGTGCCGCCTCAGCTTTCCCTTCTGTAAAGTGGGGAGGTCAACAGTGCTTCCCTGAAAGGGCTGCTGGGAAGACTCAGTCTTGAGTATCTCTGAAGTACTCAGAACAGCACCTGCCCTGAGTATGAGTGCTGGACCAGCGACTGCTGTTATTTGCTATCATTGTGTGAAGCTGTAAACGCAGCCAAGAGAAGAACGGCGAAGTTTCACGGAGGTAGTCAGCAAGCAGAAGAGAGGGCCGGACGGGGGTGAGCTGGGTACCTGTGTCCGTCGGGGACCCTCAGGGGAGCAGGGACGGGCTCCGGGAGTCTCTCTGGCCAGGCCCGAGGGTGCTGGAGGGGCGCTTGCCCTTGGCGGTCCCTGCACACATGTGTCTTATTCAGGTCCTGAATGCGGAACCTCCACTGTTCCCGCCGGAAGTGCAGGGAGTCAGGAATTCCAGACGGGCTCTGCGCAGAAATTTCCTTTCTCTGAAAAAGCTATTTTTCAAAAAGAAAGAGGAGGGGTTGGAGATTCAGCTCAGTGGTAGAGTGGTTGCCTAGCAAGTGTAAGGCCCTGAGTTCGATCCCCAGCAGCCCCCGCCAAAATAGATAAATCTAAAAGAGCAGGGATAGGAGAAATATAGTTTGTATGTGTGTTTTTACTACCCGATCCTACCCATCACCTATTCTGTAAAAGAGGTCTTAAACCAGGCATGGTGGCTCACACCTGTAAACCCAGCACTCTGGAAGCTGAGGTGGGAAGATTGCTGAGAGTTCCGGCCAGCCTGGGCTACATGGTGGGACCCTGTCTCAAAACAAAACAAAACAAAGCACAAAAGGTTTTAAAAAGAGCATGTCTTACATCCCACGTGGTCGGGGGCCGTCTGTCCCTTCTGCGCCTTACCAGCCCGGCAAGGCCCGGCACAGGACTGGCGCCCGATACTGCACGCTGGTGGCAGGGATGAGGCCCAGCCCGGTGGAGGGGCTGGACACAGCAGCTTGGCACAGAGAAGCGGTAACTGCAAGCCTTTGGAAGCGGATTCTCCAGCTTGAGACGGGGGTGGTGCTGGTAGGGAGAGCTGAAGCGGGCCTGGGGCAGCGGCCAGTCACCGCCTGCAGTCCTGAGCCAGGCTGGACCGGCCCGTGAGAGCAGTCCCTCCTTCCTGGTGCCTCTGCTCCTGCTGCTACCCAGAAGTCCAAGTTTGGCCAAGAAAACGCTGATATCCAAAACACCTGGGAGTGGGGGTGCATGCCCGTGATCCCAGCACTCTGGAGTCTGAGGCAGGAGGATTGCTACAAATTCCAGGCCAGCCTGGGCTACATAGTGCGTTCAAGGCCAGGCTGAACTACATAGCAAGGCCCTGCCTCAAAAAGCAAAAAAGAAAGAAAGAGAGAGAAAAAGGTGGCCAAGTTCAAAGGTTTTAAACAGTTTTGTGGTCAGAAAACTTGCACAAGTAGTGGGGCAGCCGAAAGGTGGCACCTGGCTGTTCCCACCTTCGCACCCCGGCGCGGCTCTCTGGCGACCATCTCATTCCTGGGATGGTTCCTCCAGGGCCGAGGGCCCCTTCCTGCCCAGCCTCTGCCCCTCCCTCCCTCGGGAGAACAAGGCTGTCCCTCCACTCTGGGGCACCGGGCAAGCCTGCTGCTGCCTTATCTCCACCGCAGCTCCATAACACTTGGCCAGAAACCAAACTGATTTCTGTTTTTTGCTTTTGGTCTTTTGAGATAGGTGGCCTTGAACTCACTATGTAGCCCGGGCTGGCCTCAAACTTGCAATGAGCCTCCTGCCTCAACCTCCCAAGTGCTGGGATTATAGGCATGAGCCACCACGCCCAGCCCAGAAACCAGTTTGTAACTGAGAAGCCTCCTGAAGGGGCAATTTCAGCAGCGACCGTCCCCACCAGGGCAGGCCAGGACTCTCCCTTGGTGCCCGGTCGATGTCAGTTGCCCTCCTTGGTCCTCTGGGAGAACTGTGGAGCTGGAGGAAGTTTCTAGAAGGCTCTAGAAGCAGCCCCCAGTCAGAGAGTGACAGCAAAGGCCCCCGAAGTCTCCAGTCCTTGGTGGCAGAGCTGAGCATCCAGAGCGGGGAGGGAGTGGAGAGGACACCGGCCCAGGGTGGCGAATCCCCGAGACCTGTGGGTGGAGCGACAGGTGGTGGGGAGAGCAGGTGACTCGAGTAATTATCCAGACCTGATTCCGGGGTGTGCGCTGGCTTCTAGCTGCTCTAATTATATCCCAGTGGAAATCGTAATCACCGTAATAACGACCTGATACGTGCTGCCGCCCGGGCAGAGCTGCTGCAGGGTGGGGAGAAAGAAGCACCTTTCTTCTGGACAGGCCGTCACATTGCAGGCCCCAGTCCAGCCACGTTGCTTGCTTTCTTGCCTTTTTCCTTTTTTTCTTTTGGTTTCTCGAGACTGGTTCTCACTATGTAGCCCAGAACAGCCTTGAACCCCTGGCAGTCCTCCTGCCTCTGCCTCCTGAGGGCTGGGATCACAGGTGTGCGTCACTGTGCCCGGACACACTGCCCTTCCACAGGGCCCAGCCGGACCCCCCAGGCCCCCTTGCCCGGGCCCCTCATGTGCCACGGGACCAGGGCAGGGAATCCCGGACAGGGCTGGGGGTAGGCTGCGTGGACTGGGGTCAGGCCCTTCCCCAGGGCCACAGACAGCACAACCCCCCTGCAGGGGACACTGAGGAATGAAAGAGCTGATGGTTGCTGAGTGCATGCCTGTAATCCCAGCACTGGGGAGGCTGAGACAGGAGGATCACCTCCAATTCAAGACCAGCCTGGATGACATAGTGAGGCCCTGTCTCAAAACACCCAAAGGGGAGGGACAGAACTGGTGGCTGCAGGAAGCTGCTGCCCTGACTCGCGGGCTGATGCGGGCCCAGGTGGGGTGAGGTAGACTAGGCCGCACCCTGCCTGTGAGGCTTCACCATCCCAAACTGTGAGATTTCTGTGGTTTTTCCCTGAGAAATCTGCAGGCTGCCTCCTGGCTGGGATTCCGCTCCTGCTTCTTGTTCTCTGGCCAGAAGGTCCCCGATTCCTCTCTCCCCCTGGAGGCAGGGGGTGACCCGGTCCCTGGTGTGCAGGGAGGGACGGGCTGGGGGCTGGGCACTGAGGGCGGCACAGTCTCTGTGGCCGGGCAACAGGACCGAAGGACCCGTGTCCGAGCAGCTGCCCCTCCCCGCATGGGAAAGCAGCCCCTTTGTCTACACCTTGGGAAGCTGCAGAGGAAAGCGAATCTGGGCCAGGACTCCAGTGGTGTAGCTGGACCCGGAGGGAGGTGCAGGGAGACAATATGGGCTTGCGAGAATGAACCAAGAGGCTGGGCATGATGGCACAAGGATCCCAGCACTCAGGCTGAGGCAGGAGGATCACCGTGAGTTCAAGGCCAGCCTGGCGACATGGAGAGACCCTGTCCCAAAAACAAAAACAAAAACGGAACCAACACGACTCCAGGAAGCGGCTCTCAGTGTCTGGCGGCTGGCAGGCAGTCACTAAATGTTACGTGTTGCTATTGCTGCAGCCGTACCCGCCCCTGCGCTTCTGGAAGTCTTGGGCTGACTGACGACACAGCAGAAGGGACCACGGCCCGCTTCATCAGAGGGGAGCAGCGGGAGGCCCAGGATTGCCCTCTGGGGCCCCAAAGCGGGAGCGGCGCCACAATCAGCTGGCAGAGGCCTCCCAGGGGCTCCGCATCCAGCCACACACACAGAACAAAGAACAAAGGAGCAGAAGTCCAAGCTGCCTGGACTCCAGGGGTCCAGTGGGTCACGGTGTCCTCGCCACTGAGGGCAGCGACAATACCTCAATCACCTTGGTGTCCGGAGCCCGCCAGATGTGCAGCAGACAGCTGGCGCCCAGCACACGTTTGTTCACTGAGTGAATAAGTGACTGACAGCCAGCAGGCCTGGTTGTCTCCTTCTGCCCAGGGGCCCCACCCCTCCCAGCACCAGCCCCCTGGACTTCCTGGGCTGGCCGAGCTCCTTGCCCCCCTCTCCCACCCACCCTTCCAAGGCAGCCTGTTCTGATATGCGCCGATAACACTGCTCCTCTCTGACCCCGTGACTCCACCGGGTTGGCCCATTTAACTCGACCTTTGTCCTCCTCAGAAAATGAGGAGCCCTCTTGTGTCTGAGTCCTTAATTCAAGGCCGCTGTGGAGAAAGGCCTTGATGGCCGAAGCTCCAGAGTGGCAGGAATGAATGGTGCCATCCAGGCGGTGCCGTGAGCCTTGCCCAGGCCAGGAGATGCTGTGTGTCCCCAGGGCCTTGCTATACAGCCCAGGCTGGCCTCAAACTCACCACAATCTTCCTGCCTCAGCCTCCCGAGTGCTGGGATTACAGGCGTGTGCCACCACACCCGGCTCTCAAATTTCTTAAGGAGATAAAAACATTCTAAAATTAACCACGGTGATAGCTATACATAGCTGTGAATATACGAGAAACAGTCATAGACTCTAAATGGCTGAATTACATGGCACATGAATTGTATCTCAATAAAGTTATTTTTTCTTTTTATTTTCTTTTTAAAATTTCTTATTAGTACATGTTTGTGCTACATGATTACATTGTTTGTGGGGAGTTGGGACAAGAACATAACACATTTTAAAATTCTTTTCATTCCCTTTCCCTCCCCTCTCTCCATCTCTTGGTCCCCTTCTCCTTTGCAAAAGATCTATCTCCTTATTTTCTAAATAAAGCTATTTTAAAAAACAACCACTGGCACGGGCCCATAATTCCAGCACTCCGGGAGGCTGAAGCAGAAGATTGCAAATTTGAGCCTAATCTGGACAAGTTAGTGAGACCTTGTCTCAAAATAAAAAATTAAGAAGTGCTGGGGATGCAGCTCAGTGCGAAGACCCTGGGTACAGCCCCCAGTACACACATGCACGCACACACACACACACACACACACACACGCACAAAGGAAGTCCATGTCCCGTGTCCTGGACCTTGCACGGCCAAGGGGGCCTCGCGGGTGTGACCGCGTTAAAGGTTTTGAGAGGCGAAGCTGCTCTGTGAGCTCAATGCGAGCGCCAGGCTCTCTGTGACGCGGGTAGACGACGGCAGATGCGGCCCCCGGGGGCAGAGGAGTACAACGCCCAGGCTGCGCCCCACGCCACCCGGGCAGCCTGCAGAAGGGACTCAGCACCTGGCTTTTAGCCCGGTGACGGCCACGTCAGGTGCTGATTTCCGGAGCTGTGCGATAATGAGTGTGTTGTTCTAGGCCACCAAGCTTGTGGCGATTTGATAGAGCAGCAAAGGAAACTGGAAGTTTCAGAGGCAAAGTTGAACAGTGGTGCATTTTGGAGTCACAAAGTTAAGTAGAGCCAGGAAACACCATGCTGTCCCTATGTAGTCCAGGCTGGCCTTGACCGCAGGGCAGTCCTCCTGCCTCAGCCTCCCAAGTGCTGGAGTCACAGCCATGTGGCACTACAACTGGCCTGGCAGTCACTTTTGATAGTTACTGTGGAGCAATCACAGGTAAGAACTCTTTGAATCCTACCAGCTTTGTTTATTTACTTACTGTTTAGGATTGACACAAATGACTCCATTTGATTCTGATGACCCAAACTCCTTTCACAATATTAAGAAACCCATTTTACAGAGGAAGAAGCAGAGGCCCAGAGAGGTTAATTTTCTCAGGGTCACTCAGCTGACAGATCCCAGGGCTGCCAACAGTTCAGGGCCAAAGCCTAAGCTTGGTGGGGGGCAGGAACCAACAAGCCCCAGCCTCCCCACCTGCCCCATGAGGTGGTGGGGACAGGTGAGTGCCCTGCACAGGCTTCTAATTTGGTTCTTCAAGCCAGGTGTGGTTGTGCACATCCATAACACTAGCACTTGGGAGGCTGAGGCAGGAGGATTGCTGTGAGTTCAAAACCAGCCTGGGCTACATAGTGAGTTCACATTCAGCCTAAACTATACATTGAGTCCCTGTCTCAAAAACCAAATAATAATAGTAATAATGTTCTCTGTCTCTAAATATCCACGCAGCATTTGTTCAGTGAAAGTATAAGAAAACCCTAGCCTTTTCTGACAAGTCTTTTTTTCTTTCCTTTTTTTTTTTTTTTTTTTTTTTTTTTTTGAGGGAGATGTGTGGATTGAACCCAGGGCCTTCACATTGAGCTACATCCCCAGGCCTTTCCATTTTTTATTTTTATTTTGAGACAGGGCCTTGCTAAATTGTCCAGGCTGGGTTGAACCTCCAATCCTCCTGCCTCAGCCTCCCAAAGCGATAGGATTACAGGTGTGCTCCGCCACACCTGGTTTCTCAATGAGCCTTTCTTTACATCTCAAAATAAGGGATTTCTGACACTCATTGGATAGAACAAAACAGTTTAAGCAAACGCAGTTCGCCTCTCTGCCGTCTTTCCACGCTCCGAGCATTAGTCACCCGCTCGCATTAGCGAGGCAGCTTGCGTAATTACAGAAACAAAGTCTTGTTCAAAATGTGTTTGCAAATGTTTTCCCAGCATTCATGTCAGCAAAATATTTTCCACTTTTTTGTGGTTGCTCATTCTTGTTTTCCTCTGCAGTTTTGCAATTGGGTGATTCTCAGAAGATGCCTCAG
>PVJO010018318.1:0-36957 GCA_004026905.1 Hystrix cristata | reverse complement strand
TATATCACCATGCTTGGCTCTCTGATCCATCCTTAAAATTTCATATCCTGGTACCTGCCAGCATATTCACCAAATTGTTCTGGACTAAATCTAGGAGTTATTCTTTATTCTTTCTTCATATCCCACATTTAATACTGTGACCAATCGTGCTTTCTTTACAATCAAAATCTACCCAAAATTTGGCCAGCAGGCACTTCTATTACCACCTTTGTCCTTTGTCATGACTTACCTGGATGCATGCAGCATCCTTCTGTTCTGTCTTCCAGTTTCCACACTCTCCTTCTTACAGTCCTTTCTCTATGCTGCACCAGAGTGCTCTTTTAACAACACAAACCAGATTAAGTTTCTCTCCCGCTCCAAATACCCAAAGTTGTCTCATCATAGTCAGACCCCATCTAAACTCATTTCCTTGGCCTACCACATGCTTGAGGATGGGATAGATCGAAATCACACCTAATGTTCTGCTCTGCTTTTCTCACTTGATCAACTACGCCAGCCACCTGTTGGCTCCATGGCCCTGTGTCTGCTGCTCCTTTCTGCCTGGTCTGTTCTTTTTTTTTTATGTTTATTTTAAGACTCGATTCTCTCACTTTGTTTGAGTCCATAGTCAAAGCCACTTTCTCAGAGAGTTAAACACTCATAAAGCAACAATGACACTAAATATGTGTTTGTTCCATGTCCCATCTATTATGATGCAATTTCATGGGTGACAAAAATATCTCTGTCCTAGCACAGAGTAGACTCTCAATAAAACATTGCTCAATGAATGAACTAATGAATGTTAGGTACCAAAGCAGCATTTGTGGGGCACTTGGATAAGGGCTACAATCTATGCTAGATGTCCTGCACAAATGTCACTTTCTTCAGTAATCCCGAGTAGTTGTGTCTTAGTCTGTCTGGACCACTGTAACAAAATACCATGGATTCAGTGGCTTAAAAAAACAGAAATTTATTTCTTACAGTTTGTGAGGCTGTGAAATCCCAAATCAGGGTGCCGGAGAGGGCCACTTCTATTTATATATTCATATGATGAAGAGAAAGAAAAGAAACAAATACTCTCTGTCTCTTCTTATAAGGACATTAATCTCATTAAGAGCATTCTTACTTTGCGACCTAACTACTTCCAGAGACGGTCTCCAGATACCAAGACACAGGGGTTAGGCTTTCCATCAGTGAACTGGTGGCACACAAACATACAGTCCCTAGCAGGTAGATACTGCTCTAATCTCCTTTTAAACAAGCAGAAGTTAGGTTTCTCCAGGTTCTCACAGAGAGGAAGTAGCAGAGGGAAGTAGCTCTGGCTCTTAACTGTCGCTCTGTGTCATCATCCACACTTCTAGCTGAATAGCAGTAATATCACCTGGAGGGGGAGGCAGAGGTAGAGCTTACTGGGGCTGATGATGAGCTCGGTTTGGTCTGAATAATCTCAGTGGGATATTTTGATAGAGAGGATGACCCCAGAGGATGAGGCTAAAGTCAGAGGCGAACATAAAACAAATAGGTGATCTGTAATTGTGGCCTAAGGAGAGTTCTCACATGACCTAGAAATCCCCTTAAATAGAAACAAAAAAAAATAAAATACTAGGTTGTACCCATATCGTTGCCTATTGTATAAGAACATACTCCTATGAGATATTCCCAAGGGAAGCTTTCCCCTCAAAAAAATACAGACTTTTGAATTATCCTCAGATCACATAATGAGTCACAGCTTAACTTTTCAAAACATCACAAAACAAGAACAATCTCATCAAATACTAGGAAAACTGTTCAAACTTTCTAAGCCTATTTTATGATTGCTGGATTTTTAAAAATTCTAACTTAAAACATGGGGTAAACATACTGTCAACATTCCAACTCTTATACTCATGTGAAACTAAACGCTATACATTCTCATCACTGTAGCTTTCCCCTGTCGAGAAGAGTGGGCTTCCAGATTTGCCAAATGGTTTGATTCTCATTGGCAACTTTAACACTAACTCAGACATAGAGTACAGCCCTGTGAATTCTTGGTTCAGAGTTTGTGGGCTCAGTCATTCTCAGACTTTTCCTTAGAACCTAATTGATAATTGTTCATGGAAACCTGCGCAATTTCTCAGAAACTGCAAATAACCTCCACAGTTGTTTTTTTGGCGGGAGGTTTGCAAGTAGCCAATCTGAGAGTGTTATTCAGTTCTCCTTGCTGCTGATTGGCTGCTGCCCCTGTAGCCCATCTCAGGCAGATGCACCAGCATTCCTACATAATAACAGATTGCTGTACCACATGTAGCTACCTGGAGTTTTCTCAGTTTTGTTCTTCTTAAAGCCCTAAAATCCCTAAAATGCTGCCAAAATAACCTGCACCTTCTAAGACTTTATTAATACAGTATTTTATTAAATTAAATTAGATGACTGTGGGAGACATAGTATATCTAGGGTTTAAATTACAAAAATAGGCTTCTATATGCATTTTTCTGGCCAATCTGAAATTCAATTTTTCATAATTCACAGGTGCTCTAGGAACATAACCCTGTGAATTTCGGGGGTCCACTGTAATCACAAACCTAACTTCCGTCTCACCTGTTCTGGTAACTTTTTAAGTGCCATGTTTACCAAATGATCAACTTTAAAATTTTGCAGCACTTGACTTTTGGTTTGCCTCTATCCATTTATAAATATTTGTGCACTGAGGTGTGAGTGTGTGTGTGTGTGTGTGTGTGTGTGTGCACACCCATATGTAAATGAACTAGACAGAAAGGGTCCCGTCTTTACAGACATTATTTTCTAAGCTGTTTCTAGGGTGTTAGGACTACAGAGCAGAGGGTGCCATGGAAAACATGGTAAATAGATACTGAGTGCCTTTTATCCTCATTCCATAGAAATAAACCAAATATATTTTAAGAACCAATTTAACTGCTATGTTTTCTATGAGTTCTCTCCTGATTTGGGATCCAATTGGAAGTGACTTTTCCCTCCTCTCAACTCCCACAGCAGGCCATTATTTACTTAGCTGTGTCCTTCTTGAGCATTTATCTCAGGAACACCTGCTCTACACACAGGATGGCCACTCAAGAAAACGCTGTTCAATGATGGAACCAATCGCATGTGAATGTTAGGCAACAAAGAATGATTTATTACCCACTTAGTAAGGACCAGTCTTGGTTAAGGGCTCCACATCCATTCTTTTTATTCCTCTACAGTCCACTGTACTAGGACCTTTTAAAAGACTAAGGATATAGTAATGAATAAAACTAAGAAAATGCCTTTGAAGGTTATAGCCAAAGAGGAGAGTCAGACAATAAACAAAAAATACAGTATATGAAACTTAAATAGGATATAATAGCAGTGTCAAGTGCTATGAAGAAAAGTAAAATGCAGTAATGGGATAATCACAGTGATACAAATTTGGATGGAGGTTGAATTTGAGATCTGAATGCAGTGAGGAGGTGGAACAAGGGCACATTAGAGCTAGAGTGCTGAGCAGCAAATTCTACACTCTGTAGACAAAGACAAGAAGTTTGGTAGGACATTAGTGTAATTCTGCCTTAAATTTAAAAATATTTAAATTTCAAAGATATAGATGTAGTACAGTGTGCTACAATATGAGACACGGCAAGAAGCTATACTTCAATCCAAAAACAAACAAACAAACAAACAAACAAAAGGCCCTGACAGCAGATAAACATGAGGGTTCTTTCCTCAGAGCAAGTGATTAACATTCACTGAGCCTGTGTTCTATCGTATAAAACAAAGACAACAGTGTCTGAAGATAGGGGTGGGGACAATAGAGTTCAAAAAGCTGAGTTAAGTCCTAAAACTGGCACATATTATATGAAATCCCTTCTATGTGAAAGTACTTTAGAAAGAGAAAAATGTTTCCTATGACAGAATCAAAAAGGAAAAGAGTCTCGCTGTTACCATATTGATAAAATCACATATCCCAAGGATAAAATGAAACAGTCAGCAAGGAGTATAAGCAAAAGGAAGGCACGACTTATCAGCAGGCCTGCACCACTGACTGGGGAACAAAGAATCCGAAGATGAAGTGATGGAAACATGCCTGATTGTCTTTACAGTCCAGACAGGTCTATCAGACCATCAGAGCTGGATGCTGTTAAACATAAGAGTTATCAACCCGCTCTGCCCATTCGGATTCCACACTCGGGAGCAACCTTCTGATAATCCAGCTTCCTGTGGTACTTTGCTACAGGGAGAGAGTGTTCTGGTGTCCTGGAAAGTTACTTTTCTCTATATAAATTACAGCATTGCATTCTGGATTCTATCCTTCATTTCCTGTGGATTTAGTTGATGTGACCCAGCATGGGCAAGTCCAGCACAGCTCTGGAAAACTGTCACTACCTGTTTTCTGCATCTGTAAGAACAAGGAGTCAGACTCTGGATTGTGATAAAATCAGCAGGTGATGCTCCTCCATGGGAAGCTGGTAACTAGCCAGCCCCAGACATTATTTTCAGGGTAGGTACTATTTACTTCAAAACAGTTTGGGGGTTTGTGGAAATAATATATTTGAAAGTGTTTGGAAAATTGTAAAGTTCTTTACAGGGACACTGAAAATTTCATAAGAGATGATAAGAGAAGCAAACTGAGTGTGTGTACCTTACCCATCTGGATATTTAGGATTATTTTGGAATATGAGAAAAATTCCCAATGAAGCAGTAATAGATGTGAGCCTCATGGAGAATATTAAACTCATAGAGACAGGCTCAGATACTGAAAAATCCATATATCCCTGTTTAAATATTTTTCTTCCAAAATAGAAATTTGGGATGTTCCTTTTGGGAATTAAAATTTCAAAATAAAAAATCTGGAACCATCAATAAATCCTTTGATATCTTATTACATACCAAGCATTAGGCTGAGTTATACAATTTGTAGAGCACCATGCAAAATGAAAATGTAGAACCTGTTGTTCAAAATGCAAGAATAAAGTGTTATAATGGGTATTAGAGCATAAAGATTTGTCCTTTCTTCCATGGTCTGTGTTTTGACTCATCATGGTGTTTTTCATTTGCTATTAAATGTCTCAGTACAAGCATATTCTATTGGCACTGTCTACCTGCAACTTACTGATGAGCAAGAAGGAAGGAGGGTGATGAATTTTTTCATTGTATGTATCAATTTTTAGTGTAAGATGCTGGGTAATAAGGGAGGTCTGATGAGTAAGAAAGAAAGTGGTAGGGTTTTTGGTCATTTGTGGGATTGTTATATTCCCTTCCTTCTGCCTTTGGATAAAGCTCTGGTTTGAACAGAAATTGTGGTGTTTTCAGGTTGTCAGTCTGTCACATAGTCAGCCATAAACATAACATGTATTTTGCATTTGCTTAGAGTCTCCAGAATTCCCACACATTGACCTCCACTAGAATTCTGTGCTCAGTGGTTGATACAAGCAATCTGAGCTGATGCAGCAACAAGGAGTAAGGATGCAGCAAGGAGCAAGGAGTAAGGACCTCTCCTCTCCTCATATGCACACTTGAAATTATTAAGAATAATAAGGAATTATTTAAAATATTAGGAGATCAGTGGCAAGGTGTTGATCCAAGCATAGGCTGGTTATAAGCCAGGTGCCTTGCACAGCGGCAGGGGGCCTGCACCCATGAGGCCAGCCCTCTCAGCCACTGCTTTAAGAAAAAATAACTAAACCTTCTTAACAACTCTAGGAGGTCAACACTATAATTATCTCCAATTTTGGAATGTGAAAAGAAGCACAGAAAGGTTAAGTAGCTCATTTAAGTGCTAATAATTGCTGTAAGTGGTAAAGCTGGGATTTGAACTCAAGCTTTTAGGCTTGAGAAACCATGCTCTTAACCTATACACATAGTTGCTTTCCTTAAAGGTGTCGATTTTTAATTCAATCCCAAGTTTCCTTGCCTCTTCCTTATTCTTCATTTTCTAAAAATCTTTAAAAGACAACTCATGCTTATCATAAAGAAATCTGCGGATATTGCAGGCATTTATTGTAATTGACTGGAGTGTATGCTAGAAAGTATAATGAGTAATGATGATAGTTATTGTGAAGAGCCTTCTATGGCCTAACAGTCTGATGAAGTGCTTGTAGTTATTATCTGTGCTACAGATAAGAACACAGAGGTTTAGAGGAATCAAGTAATGTGAGTCAGACTCAGAAAATAAGCGCTAGAATCAGAATTTAGCTTTAGACAATTGGACACTAGCATAAACATGCTTATGTGCTTTATATTGGAACTTCAACTCTTTGTATGTCCATTTTCATGGTACCAAGGATGAGCCATTGAGACTAGAGCTATACAGACATAGGTTACTTCTGTCACATTTCTTTCAATCTCACAGGTTGAAAATTAAAGTATAATTCAATTGCAAACATAGAGTCTGACATTTAAATTGTACCCCAGTGAAAAATTGGTTCCCTTTAAGGTGATCTGCCTCTTTGTGAAGAATAGATTTAGCCTAGAATGAAATGCCAAAAATACAAAGGAACCAAAAAGTTTAGGATGCTGCCCTTGGGAAAACTGCTATCTCTAGCTGATAACCTCTATGCAAATAAGGATAGTAATTGGATGAACTCTTTTAATCGAATCCAATAGAAAAGAAAATGCTCAAGCCCTAGCCTTCCCTCTCATGTCCATTAACATTACATAAATCCTTGAACAACCTTGAGATCAAAAAAGAGGGACATAAAACTATAAGACTTTCAGATCAGCGTCAAAAAGTGTTTCTATTCAAATACTGCCAGAAGAATAATAAAATTACCACAATGAATCACATAATTAAATAACAAAAGCATAATCAGAATGACCATCTCTAAAAATCTTAGTAAATTAGGACATACAAAAAAAAAAAAGCCCAAAGAAGTAATTTTGGTTTAGGACATAAAATTAACTAAGGAGGTAAGGAACTGTTAAAGTCCAGAAGCCTTGTGTAATGATGGAAGACTTTTTAATTCTTATCAAATTTGCAAAGCACATAAAGGAAAATTAGGACTGTATCTCCTAGCAGACTTTTAATTATAAAAGCATTTTATTCAAAGTAACTGATTTTTTTTACCTTCTATTGTATATTCTGTAACTAATTGAAGGTCCATTAAAGAATACTTGGTTATTCTATTACTGTTCACCTAAGGATCTCAAGACATTACAGGCATTTTAGAAATAACTGAAGACCTAAATTCATTTGGAAAAAAAAAGGAAATGAAGGGATTCAGAAGCACACTTGCTAGTGTGAAAAAAAAAGTGTTCACTCTATTCTCTATCTTATTTATTGGACCACAGAGCTTGCCTGTTTTCTGTTTTTAAAACAACAGCTCTCTTAGCTTGGGTTCCCTAGAAAGCAGAGCTACAGACAAAGGCTGAAGTGAAACAATTTAGTGTGAGGGTCTGATAAAGCATCAGAAATCAGAAACAGGAAAACTAAAACAGAGGAAAGGAGAGGAATACAAAAATGCAAGATAGCTTTAGTCACTGCTACCCTGGGAGAAGTGGTGTTCTAACTGCAAGGATCAGAGGAGAAGTCATATGACACATATCTCGGGACAGGTGTTGGAAAGAGTAAGGCTGATATTTATCCACTAGCATTTATTCTGTGGTAAATGGATCACCTTCTCCAAGAGATGCATGCATGTGCACGTGCACACGCGCACACACACACACACACACACACACACACACGCTCACATACACCTACTTCAGTATTCCACACTGAGTGCCAAGTGGTTGTGTATGAAAGAGAAGCCATAGGTCAGGCAGACAGAGCCGTGCACTGGGCAGGTCAGAGAGGTGGTCAAGGAGCACTAGTCAGAAACCGGCCAGTGTCTACATGGAACAGGTGACCGTGGTGGCAGCTGGATTTGAGGGGTGTCCCATGGGAGCCTGATGGTCTAGATAAATTCTACCACTGTCATCCTCCTACTGTAGTGATGTGGATGTTTTAAAGAATTCACAAACGTTCCTTAGATTGAACCTCGATTTGTCAATACCACCTGATCTGTTTTTGTTCACTGGGTTCACTCACACCCCCAGGTGAGTGGTATTTCCCTGAACAGTTGGATCTAGCAGGCTTCTGTCTGCCTGAAGCATTCTTTTGTCTACGCACCAATGTGCTCAGGCACTGTCTCTCTGAAGATGAATCCATTTCTATTCCACTGCCATTTTTCTTCACCTTCTTTTACTTCTCATTGAACTTTGTCACCTCACTTTCTCTTCTCTCACTTTCTCTTCTCTCTAAAGTTGTGATACCCTAAGGTTCTGATCTTCATCCTCAAAGTACACCCAGTGATTGCCATCCACTACCTAACACAGAAAGCCCTTTTCCACACTTCCCATTGTGTCAGTCAGATTTCTGTCACTGTGACAAAATACCCAGGAAGGCACGTTAGAATGGAAGAAAAATTTATTTTGGATCAGAGCCTCAGAGGTTCAGTCGATGTTAGATTGGTTCCATTATGTCTGAGCCTGTGGTGAGATAGAACATGGTGGGAGCACTCTCTGAAGCAAAATGCTTATCTCCTGGAAGCCAGGAAACAAAGAGAAAAAGAAGGACCAGAGTATCAACATTTCCTTCAAGGTCATGCCCCCAGTGATGTAACTTTCTTCTACTAGGCTCCACCTCCTAAAGTTTCCACCATCTCCCAGTATTGCCACAAACTGGTGACCAAGCCTTTCCTTAGCACAAGACCTTTGGAGAACATTCATGATTCAAACTACACACCAACTTTCTAACTACTCCTTCAGCTGTCTTCTCTCTGCAGCCCAATTGTAAGTGCTAAAACAGGCTCTCAAATTCAATCTCTTCCAACTTAATGTGTGACTTTATCTCTGAAACCATGTTCCTTTCTGCATAGACCACTGCTATTAAAAATACACTCATTTCTGCCCAGGCCCTGTTCATCAGCACCTCACACACTGATTCTGTGCAATTTTCAAGAAGAAAGAACATTTGATTCATTTCCTTTAAATGCACCCAAATTGTAATTCTCTTAGAGGTCATTTTTACCTTTATTTGAAGATTCCCCAACATAGGGACCTCTTTGTCCTAGAAAATTTTGAAATAAAAGTTAATCTCTGGAAAAGATCCATTCACTTAGGACTAGCTAAGTATTTAGTTCGAATCTTGTTTTAAAACTTATTTTTATATACATACTCATGTAATTCTAATTTTACATACATGAATAAATAAAATAATAACATGGATTTCTCTTAATTCGTTTTTAAGTTTTACTTTGCAATTCTGCATCTCCTCTCATTCCCACCCGATCAAGACAAATTTCTCCCTGACTTCTCCACACTAACAATCTAAACTAGATCCTTTCATATTTTTCTTCACACTTAGTTATACTATATATATATTCTTATATCTATGTACATAGACATATGAATATACCCCATATATTCATATGTAGAGACTTAGGGATATATATTAAAATGGGATAATATAAGTGTAGGGATAGTTAAGGAGGAATAGGCAGCATAAGGCACGATCTGGGTGGCTAGCATAATAGAGATAACTGCATGCTTACTCATGACATGATGTACTGGAAGGGGCTCCCCCTTGTAGGACCTGTGCACACTTCTGCTACGTGCTGTTATGTGCCCATAGCTCCTGTGAACCTTGGTTCACCCCAGAAAGTACACAATTTAGCTAGGTGCCCATAGCTCCTGTGAATCTTGGTTCACCCCCAAAACAAAAGCTAAGAATCTGATTGCACCAATCAAAGAAGTAGTTATTTTTAGAAAACCAGATCACCTCTATAAGTATGGACAAGGCAAAGACAATCTCATTTTGAGCTTCTCTCTGCCATACAGTTCCACTGCTGTGTGGCACCTCCAGCCCTCTGCCTTTTGCAATATTATCAGTAAAACTTCTGTTTTAACTTCACTTTCATTATCTGAGTTTCCCATTCTGTGCCTCAGAGACTTTGGGTTCTGAGTCAGCCAAGCTCCACCTCTGCATTCCTGCTGGGGTGGAGAGATGAACCAGAGAAGTAGAGGGTCTCCTCAGAGGAGGACCCCAGCCCCCTAGACTTCTGCTTGATGCCCCATATGCAAAGCAATAGCACTCTTTCAAAGTAATAGATACAGCTCTCATTCATTGTTTTTAGTGGTTTGGAAACACAAGTTTATTTACCTATTTTATTATCAATATGATTTTCCCCCACGATGAACAATGCAGATGCAAATAGCTTTGTAGGTAATTCTTACAGACTGAATTTTTTTGTATGGAATTGGTTACCTGAAAAGAGATTATTGGGTTATAAGAACATGTGCATTTTTAATAGATGTGAAAAGACTATTCTCATATTTCCTGTAGCAATTTATGAGCATTCTATTTTTCTCAGTCTTGGTTGGCAATAGATTTTATGTTCATGTCAATGTATACCAGTCAGAAGCTAAAAAGTAAAATTTATGGCCTTTATCTTTTCTTGATTATTAATGTGTTTGTTCATCTTTACATTAGTTTTGGTCACATAGATTTTCATTGATATAAATATTCTCTTTATATCTATTGCCACCTTTCTATTGTTTATATCTTTCTTATTAATTTGGACCTTTGTATAGCATATAGGTTAGTTAGGCTGTCTGATGTGCATTGCAAAGACTTTTTTTCCAAATTTGTTGTTCCTTTATTCCCTTTGTATCTTTGTGATAATGAAACTTTTAAAATGTTATGTATTAATATAGTTCTCTCACAAATTCTATCGTAGAAGCCCTCACTTGCTTCTCAAATAGTCTTCTAGAATTTTTTAACATAATTTTAATTTTATTTTTTACATTTAAATATCTACAACAATTGGATGTTTTTTCAGTACCAAGGATCAGGTCCAAGGGCCTTTTATCACAGCTATAGCCTTTCTATCCCTTTTTCTTTCTTTCTTTCTTTTCTTTCTTTCTTTCTTTCTTTCTTTCTTTCTTTTTCCTTTCTTTCAACAGGGTCTTGCTGAGTTACCTAGAGTGGCACTGAACTTGCTATTCTCCTCCTTTGGAGATTAGTTTTTATGTGGCATAGGAGAAGACAGTCACTCATTTTTGTCATTTTTTCTTGATGGATAGCTAGTTATATCCTATTAAATAATCCATTATTTTTATCTATATTAAAATATTGTCATGTTTTAAATGCTCATCTATACCAAGATCTACTTTTGGATTCTCTCAAACTTCTGGGTTTACACTTCGTGTATTCCTGTAACCAAACTATAATAACTTTTGAGAAGTTTTCTATTTAATAATATATTCTGAATCTCTAAGGCAGTCATGTCTCACTATTCCTCCCTTGGGTATTCTTGAACATATATTTTCTATGTCTAAACTTTCAATATCATTTCATTAAACTATTGAGTGCACCTACAAATGTATTAAGTATATATACATAAAGAAGAATTTATATTTGTATTGTAATAAGCCATCTAAGGCAAGATCAGTAAGATTAATTTCATTAGGTTTTATATTTTTCATGTAGGTCTTACATCTTTCTTATTAAATTCCTTATGAAATAAATTATTGTTAATTTGTTCTTGAAGAGTAGACTATCGTATTTCTCTTCTTAGGTATGGTACTGAATTCAGTTGCTCTGTTTTAGACTTGATTTTTCTGATGTTATTGTCTCCTGAATTTCCTTTTCATACAGTTGCAGGTTACAGTTAACCAAAAGTGAAATTCCATGAAATTTTTAAGACAGAATGAATTCATGAATCCATGAATCCATGAATCCACGAAGCCATGAAACTTTGAACAGAGAAACAAGGAGGGTCCAGGGTCCAGTTTATATTTGCTTTTCCCCACCTTTTCCTCCTAACTACTGGTTCTACTAACCAACAATGATCACCAGCATTTCACTGTGAGCTCACATAGGCAGCTCACAGTGAACGAAGATCTAACAAGTATCCACTAAAATCTGCACAATTTTCCATTAATTTCTATGCCAGTCTCTTTCATGGTTCCAACTACAACAAAGCAAAAGACCCACCTTCCAGTTGTGCAAGCTGGAGAATATTGCATCAGGTTTGCTTATTTTTTCTGACTCCTTCAACTTGTCTTTGAGACATTCTTTCCAAGCATCACTCTCTGTCTCTGTCTCTCTCTTTCTCTCTCTCACCCCTTATATATTATAGTCTTATAATCCTGTATAAGGACAGGACCAAAGAACTACAAGGTTAATGTTATATATCACAAATTCATAATAAATGAGAAAATTTCTATCTTCCTAGTTGTACAGTCTTTTGAAAAGAGTTGAAAGGCAATGAAAACTTCTGAAATTATTGAAAATAGGCAATTCCTTTTAATTGCCTGTCTTTTACTAAACAAATATGCTGGATATATTTTAAACCTTAAAAATAAAGTATATTTAGTGTTTTAACAGATTATTCTGAAACTTCAAGAATAAAACAGTGTGAAAGAGAGATATATATATACATATGTATATATATAAATATATACAGAGAGAGAACATTGAGAAAGATTCTGAGCTCTGTATTTACAAAATAGAAATTTAAAATAGTACATATTTTGAGGGTTTACAACTTGTCAAGCAACATATGCTTTTCAATGGATTCACATCTATTAATAGATGTAGTCAATAGATTTCTTGGATAAGTCACAGTCTGGAGATTAAACTCTCCATTTCAGCATATCCACACTCTTTTGAGAATCCCTCCAGGAACAGTTGTTCTCAAAGAAGCACTGATTTTTTTCCAGACAAAGGAATTCTATTTCCTTGGAAACCACATTTCTGGTTTTGGTTTTATGTTTTCTCAATCGGTGCTTACCAGGATTTTGCCTTCTACTCCTAAATGGCACACAAGATTATCCTAAATCAAGTTACATATAGACATCCTAACCTTTCTTATTCTATCTACATAATCATCATTTGATTCAGATCACTATTTTGTAATCATCTATTTACATCTTATTGTAATTGATAATACACCATAATAACAACCATCAAAAATCTTTTTAATCAATTAACAATAAATCTCCACTAAAAGAGAATTGAAAAAAAATAATTTCAAGAGACTGGGATAGGATATATAGTGGCCTTACATAGGTGCAATAGGAAATCTGAAATAGTTTTGAAATTTCTATCACTTAATTGGAAAAATTCCTTGGTCATAGTAGTGAGGATGGAGGAAAGGAGTTTGGGAAGGAGAGAAGAAGCAAAAGATGAAAGGGGCAAAGGTAAGGAGAATGAGGAAAAGAATGAAATACCAGTGAATAATTGAACAGGAGCATCTGGGACACTGTAAATACAGGTGAGTGATGAAAAGTGAGAGGTACAGGAGCTAAATAGACAATGACCCCTGGAAAGTGAAGTGGACAAGGTACAATATTCATTTTATAAGAAGAATTTGCAGTTTCCTCGTTTGGCTGAAGGAACCTGGGACAAGCAAAAAAGCTCAACTCTGTGGGGAAGAAAAGAAATATAGATGCTTTTGTTTAATTTTATTTCATCTTAAATTCTTAGTTGCTTCATGAAAGTGAATATATTAGTCAGCTCTTCACACTGTGACAAAACACATGAGGAAATCAACTAAAAGAAGGAAAAATGTATCTCGACCCATGGTTTCAGAAGCTTTAGTCAGTGGTCAGCCAGCTCCATTGATTTACGCCTGTGGCAAGACAGGAAAATCCTGACAGAGATATGTGGCAGGGGAAAGCTGGTTAGCTCATGGCAGCCAGAAAGCAAAGAGAGAGGGTAACAGCCAGAGTGGAAGGGGCCAGGGATGAGACAGCCCCCCAGGTCACACCCCCAGGACCAACTTCCTTTAAGGAGGCCCACCTTTGAGTTTCCATTCCCATCCAATCATCCCATCACACTGAGAACTCAGTGGACTGAGGAAATTAGAGTTTCCTTAAAAGCCCATCATATTGCTTTAGCATATCCATCTGGGGGGATGTTTCAAGTCCAAACCATAAAAATGAACATGTTTCATGAATAGTAGATGTGAAAGATCAGTGAGAAAAGGATTTAATAAGTCATGACTCTAATGGCCCCACTCAAAACTCCCCCCATATTAACCTGTAACTGAGTTATACTTAGTGCTTTTTTTTTTTTTTTTTTTTGTGGTGCCGGGGATCAAACTCAGGCCCTTGTGCTTGCAAGGCAAGCACTCTAATCACTGAGCTAAATCCCCAGCCCACTTAGTGCCTTTTGTAATTTCATCTACCCCAGTTTTTAAGCCATCCTCATAGGTTATGGACATATAAAGCAGTTCATCGTTATATTACTAGTTTCAATTATACTCTGAGAGCCCTAACATCCCCACATTATTTACATAAGCATCACCTGAGATACTTGAGTGTTTGTTTGTTTAGGAGACTTTTTGGTGGTGAGGTTAAAAAGCATGCATTTTATCCTATCTTAGCTCATTTCCATGCTTATTTCAATTTGAGAACATTATATTTTGGGCTTTCTGGAGGTCCTTTGGGTCACTGCATAAGGAAGGAGCAAGAAAGGAGACAGCAAGGTAGACATCTAAATTGCTACCTATCCCCTTGTAATAGTTCTCATATGGTCTTTTTTACTATGATTTTATTGTATTAATTTATTTTCTTGTCAAGAGTAAAGATGGGGGGGCATTTCCATTATGTTAGGCCCATTTCAATGAATCCCATCTTGTTCCTTTTCTGAGGTTTGTGTCTCTGTTTTTCTATCAGACTCCATCCTAGCACACTGCTAGATATTTTTAACAAATTAATTGTTTTATTGTGCTTAAAAGTCACATGTCCCATGTTTCTGTGCTCTGGTCCTGCATTAGTTTCATAATTTCTCGAAGATTATTGATACTGACTATCCCAATTATTCTCTCAACATGAGTGAGCACCTGCTCTGGTCCAGGAACAGGTGAGGTAGAATCTACACGCTAAGGATTCAAAATTGAAATCAGCCAGTTATTAGCAATATTAGTGACTGCTTATGATGGAAACTACATACACCTGAACAGTTGAGGAATTTCTTCTTTGCATTTGGCCTACATTTATATAAAGACATTATGGCAAGTCTTTTTGAGAAAGAAATCAGAATGATAAAAGTTGAAGTGGGAAAATCGATCATTACTGTAGTCATCTGAAAACATAGATCTAGTCTTATATATTCATCTTACTCTAAATGTATCTTTAAATATATAACTTCTATGTATTTTAAGCTCAGAAAGACATCAGAAACAGTTTTCTCTCCAAACAGAACAGCATGGACTTCAAAACAACAAAATAGGTCATTTGACTATTTTTATCAAATTATTATTATTATTATTATTATTATTATTATTATTATTATTATTATTATTTTGCTATTGAGATATCTGAGTTCTTTATATATTCAGGATACCAACCCCTTGTTGGATAAATGGTTGCAAATATTTTCTTCCATCCTGCACTTGTCTTTTTACTCTGTTGGTTGTTTCCTTTTCTGTTCAGAAGCTTAGACATTTTTCAAAAACAAATATACAATGACCAGCAAGTATACTAAAAAAAAGTGCTCAACATCATTAACACTGAGGAAATGCAAATCAGAACCACAATGGGATACTACCTCTTTCCACTTAGGACGATATTATCAAAAAGACAAAATATAACAAATGCTGGTAAGGACATAAAGAATGAGAACACAATGTTGGTGGGAACATAAATTAGTATAGCCATTATGGAAAATAATGAAATTTCCTCAAAAAAAATAAGAATAGAACTACCATATGATGCAGCAATCCTGCTTAAATATTCAAGAGATAAAGAAAATGTGGTGTATAAACAAAATGAAATATTATTCATCCACAAAAATAATGAATTTCTGTCATTTGCAACAACACGGATTTAACTGAAGAACATCATGTTAAATGAAATAAGTCAGGCATAGAAAGATAAATACTTGTTTTCCTTTATAGGTGGAACTAAAAAGTTGATCTCATACAAGTAAAAAGTAGAATAGTGGCTACCAGTGTCTGAGAAGTGTGGAAGAATGTGTATAGAGGAAAGATGGTTAATGACTAAAGGGGTACAGATGGATAGAAGAAATAATCTCTAATGTTCTGTGACACACTAATACAACAATAGTTGACAGTAATTAATTGTATATTTCAAAATAGCATTCACCAAGTGAATAAATGATAAATGCTTGAGGTGTGGATATGCCAATTACCTCAATCCAATCATTACAAACTGCATATGTGATTGAAAGGTCACACAGTACCTCATAAAGATGTACAACTATGGTTTATCAAATACAATTTTTAAAAATATATTTGAAAGACATACACACCCGATGGCTACACCGGAAGGTTACACAGGGAGAACTGTAAGTTAGAGGTGATTCTAGGAAAACCAAAGAGACTCTGCCTCAAAATAAAACATATACAAGGACTAAAGGTGTAGCTAAGGAATAGAGCACTAGTCTAGCATGCACAAGGCCCCTAGTACCACAAATAAAATTAAAATACAAATTTAAAATGACTTCCATTTGCAGAAGTGATCCATATGAGTCTATATAGAAATAAGAGCATGAGACAGGAACAGAATTAGAGAAAATAAAAGAACAAAGAGGAAATCTACAGATTAGATCACAGAAATGAGAACAGAAGAAGAGCTAAGTCATTGATTTGAGAGAAAAATAGTAGGAAACATGCTATTTTCAAACTGAAAAGAAGTCATGAAATAATGCAAATCTTCAAAACTGTTGCAGGAGCAAGGAAATGTATCAAGGAAAGACAAGCATGTGAACTGGTGGTGGGTGGCCAATCCAACAAAGAACAGAATTTCAGCCTAGAGGTCTTGGGTTTGATTCACCTTCAGAACTTACTACCTGTGTCACCTGGAATCACACTTCTTAGGAAGAATCCCAAGTTTGTCTTTGTAAACTTTAAAGACCTTCTCAAGTATGAGATTCCACAATCCTTTAGAACATTTTTCCTTTTCGAGGTGCTAGCTATGGAAACCAGAGCCTTGCACATGCTAGGCGAACACTTTACCACTGAGCTACATGCCCCGGAGCAACTGTTTATGAAGCAGACATTGCAGCACCAGAGTCAACATATTAGTCAATATTTTCATATGTTATCTATGAAGCCTTGTTTCTATGTTATCTATCAAGCAATGCTATGAAGCATTGTTATATATGAAGCACAATTAACAAGCATTAATAGTGCCAGAAGTTAGATATATGAAAACAAGCCAAAAATTATTCACCTCTTGAGAAGCTCTCAACTCACTAGAGAATGAAAACATAAGGAAGCCAGGCAGAGCCACACATTGTGATTAGTGAAATCCTTGAGGGAAAAATCAAGGTGTCACAGAAGAGGGTTAGGCCAGTTTCAAGAAGGCAGTACTTAAAATTGGAATTTTGAGACCCTTCCTAGATGAATTATGCTTACTCTTATCAAAAAAAATTTGTAAAAACTGTAAATAAGTCAGGCAAACAAGTAAGAAGTATTAGTGCTGTGAAAATTGTACTTTCATAAATTTAAGATATGAACTTAAAGCTGAAACCACTAATATTTCTAAATACAGATCACAGGTTTTAACTTTTAAAGAAAAATTCTGTCCTCAAATCTGCTCACAACTTCATAAGATATAATGCATACACAAGAATGATTGATTATATAGATAACTGATTAAAAATTTAAGAGAAATAATATATTGACTGAGGAAGATATGTATATACCCAAATGAAGTTTATAAAACACATTTTTGTGGACAAAGTCATATTTTTCTTTAATATCAGAAAGGCATGTAAAATGTCATTTAAATGAGAAATATAATATTTAATCATGCCAGCAAGGAGGAGATGGGGAATGAAATTAAATTGACAAGGGAAATAAATCAAGATCATTCTCCCATCTGTATAAAAAATGTATAGACTACATCCTGAATTCAGGAGCTACCTCAGGTTAAGATTAAAAAAAAAAAAAAAAAGAGTAGAGATGGTCAAGCCAGTCTCAAGCACAGCTTAAGCACAACGCAGCACACATACCTCAACAGAAAAGACCCTTCAAATAAACTGGACTCTGAATCAACCAAAGAAACCCAAATCATCAAAACAGACAAGGAAGACAGGACTGTAATACTATAAAGATAGAAGATAAACCAATAAGAATTGCTTCTGCATGTTTTGTAGAGGAAATAATTGCCGCAATGAAATATAGAATAGAAAGAAACAACATAAAAGCAAATTTATATTAATTGTGAACTTATCCACATTCACAGTTAATACAAATTTATTTATATAAAGTCATATTAATTTACAAATTTATTTATTAATGCGTCAGCTTCTCTTTTCCACCTATGAATGTTAGTTGATTTTCCTTGGTACTGTCCTTTTCCAGGTCTGATTCTCTATTAGTTAGAACACCTGCAATTAAGAATACTTTTTCTTGTTCAGTTTCTTCCAGGAGGTGAACCTGAGCCAAATATTTCAATACAAACCATTCTTTAAGGAAGATTTCCCCCAGATAAACCACAAGGAAGTAGAGGAAGAAGACAGGGGAGAGTGGAAGTCAAAGAAGCATGTGATTTGGGGTGAAGTCCCAGCTCAGTCTCATGCCAGAGAGAGCACTGGAGTATAAGTTGCAAATTAGGGTTTCTCTTGCCTCACAGCAAGAAATGTGGGTTTTTATATGTCACACAAGTCCAATAAATGGCTATGTGTCTACCTGGGACCAAAACAGTGCTGCAGTCTCCTTCTTTCATTTCTATCTCTCTTTTTCTCTCTCTCTCCCTCCCCCCCCCCTCTGAGACTGACCTAGACCAATCCTGTGGAGATTGCAGTTGTAAGGCAATAAAAGCAGCAAAGTTCTGAGAGCTCAGGAATGGCCTCAAAAGGCATGTAAAGGCATCAGAAAAGATTTTCCAGAACACGAACGGTGTTCACCATGGGAGGACACGTCACATTAAGTCTAGCGTGTTCCTTGCTTGTACATAATGAATGCTTTCAGAATGCCGTGTGGTCCGACGGGGTCTAATCCGACAGCTGGGGAGAGTTCACAGAGGGACTTGTAGATGTTTAACAGAGTCTGGAGCTTCCCAGAGGCATCTTTCTAACGCAAAGAGAACGGTTGCTCAGGAATGGAATTAAGTTAAGAGGAAGGCGGCATGAAGAGATAGTGAGCACAAGGCTGAGTTGGCTGGCCTAACTCGAACCATTCTATCACCTAGTTTGTCACCTACACTGGAGTTTCTCGACACAGCCATTAATAAAGTGCCTGCTAATGTATGGGAGTAGTTCAAGTTGAGTTTCTCTTACTAATAAGAAAACAGAATAGATTCACTTTCTCAATAATTTATTGAAAGACAGGATCTTTATACATTTATTTTATAGAAGCTGTTAGTCTGATCCAAGAACCTCTACATGTATAATCCTGCCAGTGGGAACAATTAATGATCATGGGTCTGTCAAGGAAAAGCAGCAACTTAGAAGGTAAATAATGCAAATTTCAGAGGCAAGACAGCTAGCCATGTTCCATACAGAACTGTCTTAAAATTTTATATTTTTGTTTTATCCCAACAAAGTTGAAGAAGAAAAGGAACTGGTGGCATATCTTTCACTGCCACCCCCCCAACTATGTTGAAAGATAGAAGATCAAGAATAGTTTCAGCAAATCCATAGTCAAATTCACACCATAATAGGAAAATCCTGAGCATCCAAGAGAACAACAAGAAAAGAAAACATAGAAGTAGATAATGACAAAGTGATAAGTCAAACTGAAGTGAATGTAGAAAAATTAGTATGTACATAAAAACAAAATTAAGTGGAGATCTCTGATGATATACTTCCAATTATTTAATTACTTATCTATTCATTTAATAAATACTAGTGATCAGACTATGATCCAGGCCTTGTTATCAGTCACTCAGAGTATATAAAATATCCCTGCCTTCGTGAAGCAAATTATGTCTCTCTCCTTCTTCCTTATTCCCGTGGTTGTCATCTACTTTTCATTATGTGATGTTCTGAGATGAAAAACAAATACATACACTATCTGCCCAAAAAGAACTGGTAGAAATAAAAGATAGCAATTCATATCCTTCAAAGGAGCCAAGATAAAGACAGTTAAGGATGGTTTTAAAAAATCACGAAAGAAAAAACAGCAAGGCCAATCTGTGAGATTTAAAGAGATACATAAGAATGTATACAAGAATGTATACAAAGAGAAAGAAGCAGTGTTGTTTCTCACTAACAAAAGACCCCTGAGGACAACAGATAACATCAAACTCAGAGTCTGTCATCACAGGAACAGGCACATATTTTCATTGCTCTTTGGTATCTGAATAACTCTTATAACTATGGTCAATTACATAATGAAAAATACGCTTATAATGAGTGAAAGAACTGAATAACATCTCAAAAAAGAAATAGCAACCAAGATGTATCATGTACAGGTACAAAATAACCATGTTGATTATGATCATTATGTATACAATGTACCAATACATGTTCTTGGTAAAAATAATAAAAAAATTAAAAAAAAAGAAAAGAAATAGCAACCATAAAATGGAATTAAATAGAAAAAAGACTGGTATTATTTCTTATGAATAGCTCTTTACACATTATACTAGCAATAGCAGAAACATGTAGCGTAAGTTCAGGATCCTAACTAAAATGGACATAGGAGCCCTACCTTGTTTGTTTAGAGTACGCTCTTAACACCACTGTCACCAGGAACATTATAACTAGTATCTAGTTAAGAAACTGTTTCCAGTGAAATTTCTTGCATATAATAACTGATCAGTAAATACTGGGATGAAGAAATCAAGGCCTTAGGGCTACAGATTCTTTACAAAAAATAAAGACAAATTTTAAAAATAGATTAGGCAGCAAGCATAAAGAGTAAGACTCAAGACAAAGAAAACATTGAACTTTTCTAAGTGATCTGTGCTTCAACATATTTTAAATACCTACTCTGTATATGTTAAGTGTTCTCAACGCACAAACATACAAAGAGGGAACTGTGTGAAAAGGATGTGTGTATTAAATTAGCTTGATTGTGGTAACCCTTTCACAGAGCACATGTCTATCAAATCATCATGTTTTAAACATTAAATTACACAATTTTGTGTATCAATTAAACTTCAACAAACCTGGGGAATGGATACAAACTATAAGTTGTTTTTCTTTGTCACTTGAAATAAAAATGATAACAATTTTTTTTAAAGTATTTACTCTATGACCCATACTAGGCTAAGAGCTAGTCACAAGAAGAATATTTTTCCATGTGATTCTATTTTATAGTTTCTATTTCTCTTCTGATGCTTTATAACTTTTCATTCATTATCAGCATACTTTATATTTATTGAACCTTGTCATAAAACTTGTTTTGAAATACTTGTCTAGTTCTAACATTTTTGTCATGTTGAAATCATTCTTTGCTGATTGCCTTTTCTCTTCAGAGCAGATCACAGATTCCTGGTTCTTGGATGTGAAGTAATTTTAGATTGGGTCACCAACATTGTGGTGGAGACTTGGGTCTATTATATTCTTCCAAAGACCGTTTTTGTTTGTTTATTGATTTAAACATGCAATTAATTTATTTGGAGTCAAGCTGCATAGTCTGTCAAGGGAATGGCAGTTCAAATCTCAGCTTGTGTCCTTAGCCCTTAGTTTCAGAGCATGACAGTTGCCCCACTCAAACACAGGTGAGGGGGCAGCCATAGATTTGGGCAATATTCCTACTTAGAATGTCAGGAATTCTGTCTCTGGGTATCTATTGCCTAGTATTTCTTTTCCCTTTTCTAATAGCTGTAGTTCTTTAAGGCAGAAAAATTGTGTGATTTTCTGAGTTCAACCTTTTCTATCTGCTCCCAAATCACTGCTGACAGCTTACTCTTGGGCTAAAAAGCTGTAAAAGTAGAAAACTCAAAGAGTTTTCCCTTCTTGTATAAACTCCTCTATACAATCCATTTTGTTTTGATCATTTCACTTTCTAATTTTGTTTCCAATTTTACCTAGAGTTTACAGATGTTATTCATGTGAAGGACAATTTGGTAGAAGTATCTTGAATCATGAAAAAAACAAAAGTCCCCAATATATTGTTAATTTTTTAGTTACTGGTAAAGAAAATATAAATATTTGAAAAGTGAATACTTTGTAATCATACTTTTAGTCATAAACTGTGAGGACTGAACAAATACAGATGTAAAAGTATCTATTTCATTCAGTGAAGAAGGAAAATTCATACATATTTTGTGGCGTGAGGCCAACAATGAGTTCAAACATGCCTTTATCAACTGTACTTATATCTTACAGTTGGCAATAACTTCTAAGATCATTAGGGTAATTACTTTCACATTAATGCCTTTCAGAAACAATAAGGTAGCAATCACAATTAGTATCTGCTGGCTTTAGGGAAATCGTAATTAGTATCTGCTGGCTTGTCTTGAAATTATTCATTTGCTTGATTAAATTTGGTAATTTTTCTCCCAAATTCAAAGGAGATAGAAAACCAAGTATTTCTTCAAAATTATTCTTTAGGCACTTCAAGGTAAATGAATTTATAGTTTCCTTAGCATGAACCATTGAAGGTGGCCCTGCAATGCACACCCTTTGTGTGACAATATAAATCTACCAAGCCCTTCCACTGATCCATATACAAGCTACACTCGGCTTTAAACTGATTTTACAGCACATTCTTCTTTTATGGCATCTCAAAGGGAGCTCAGGCATAGGCCTGAGTATGAGCAACAAAGAGCAAGCAGGGCTGGTTTCACCATTTCCCAACAGCTGAGCAGAAGACTGAATTACCTGGCAGGACTCAGTGCAGTTTTTCGGGTTTTTGGTTTTGGTTTTTTCATTTTTCTCATTTAACAAGCGCTTCACAAACAAGGCATAATGATATCATTTTTTCTAATAAAATGAATTTAAAAATGAGAAATTAACTCAGTAGTTAAGAAAGGATTTGGCCACACCAGGAGTGGATCTTTCCTTGGAAATTTCCTACATTCTCTCTCAGATGGTGGAAATCTCTCCTTTTGAAGCCTCACTAGTCAGAATCATATGCCAAGCTCAATTAGAGCAGCCCAGAAAGGGCAGCCTCAATCTAAGGAAGGTCAATTTGTTTCCTACCCATCACTCTCCGCTCTGCACTCACCTGCCGGCTAGGATAGTTTCAGGTTGCCCCCCAGCATCTTTGGCTGCCATGACCACGGGAGCCGTGGCAAGAATTGAGAGCATCACTAGATACTACTTGGTTTTAACTGCCTGGAAAAATAGTAGTTTACCTTCCATTAAGGCATCTTCTTAGGGCAAATTTGTAGCTCTCAGACCACAAAAAATGTTACTACTTGTCTAATCCCCTGCTGTCCTTCAAAGAGTTTCCCCAAAAACTAGTAACTAGAGCTCAAGTCCTTCTGTATTTGCTCCTCTAAGTCTCCAGGTATCTGCTCCTGCAACTCTTCACTTTCAGATATTTTTTTCAAATGCTACTTCTCCCACTGAGTTTTATCAACTCATTTCACTAAATTCATAGCTTAGTTTTCTCCATGGTACCCAGCCCAGGATGCTCTGTTTTGCCACTTCACCAGACTAATACTGTAAGGGCAGGTCAATACCAAACCAGAATTTTTAGTATGGGCTATCTTTCCAACTGCGAGGGAATATAAAACCATGTGATGAGAGACATTGCCTATATGTACACTGCACTATAACCCCTGTTCTTAGACCAAGCACTGACAAAGTACAGGTGCTTACATCATTTTGCTGAATAAATTAATGACTGAGTAAAAAGTGAAATAATTCCATGTCCATCATGAATTTTAATTCAAAAAGATAGTAGAACTTTTCTTGCCTTTCTTCTTCCCTTCCTTTCCAGAAAATTTCATTCCGAAACCCATTCATTAGGTGGGGCAGAGCGAGTCAGTCACCCAAGCTGGTAAGTAGGAGCAAGGGGGAGCTGTGATCATGCAGAACAAGATGGCAGAGTCCCTGAGCAGAGTGGGAGGAAGGAAGCTGCAGCCAGGATCGTTGCACTATGTGAGGTGTCAGAAGTCAGACAAGATGAGGCTGGTGGCCATGCAGGGGATCAGTGGAAGAAGAGCACCAGCACATGGGGACAGCCCAGAGTGGTGGAGGTAGAATTCCATCGTCGAGGCAGTTTAGCCAGTGGTGTCGGAGCTCAAGTAGGATGACAAGGGCAATCTCCAGAGTTGAGAGGAGCCCGGGATGGGAAGCCAGAGCCTGAATCAGTGAGGTGAGTGTGATGACACGTGAGGGATGCAGCCTAATGCAGGTTGTCAGAGTCCAAGCAGGGCGAGGAGCACCCTGGCTGGGGAGTCGGGCCCCCACCAGGTGGCACCCATGCTTGGGGGATAGCTTGGCACAATGACCAGACTGTCCACAGTAGGGTGTGTCCTGCTGTGGAAACTCATCAAGGAGATTATCCATCACAGGGAAGAAAAGAGCCTGGGTTGTCAACTAGTATGCACAAGTGGGGGGAAGAACAAAACACATAAAGGGAGGTAGATTGTTTAACCTGCAGGAAAAAGTGGCAATTAAAAGAATGGCAATGAATTAAAAGTGGCAATTAAAAGAATGGCAATGAATCTGGATTTCTCACTGTCACATAAAGAAGTCACAAATGTGCAAAAGAGCAAACTGGAATAAGTGCTATGCTGTGGAATCGGAATTAGAACTATATGTATAAACTCATGGTTTTAACATATGGAAAGAAAGATACGCCGATGTTGATGTGTTCACATGTGTGATATACATTCACATATTCTCAGTGCTTCTTAACCCCCTGCAAGGATTAGAGAGCACTAGCACTCCAATATAAATGGGCACATGGACAACCCAAAGCTCAGCTTCTAAATACTATTCTCTGCTAAAATAAACTTCGTGTTACTTGAAAAAAAAAAAGACAATTTCAGCTTTGGGACATTATAAGCCTTAAATCATAATTTTGTGCTAAAAAATGAGAGTGTTCTAAGAAGTGAGGAATATATCAAAAAGACCCAGAAACCAATTTGAAGGGTCTCCATCTGGCCAAACAGGGAACAAACTAAACATTAAAATAGTGACAACAGAGGAGTATTAATGTATTGAATAAAATAAAAAACATATGTCCATGCAGATTTAAACAATGAATTACTAGACTGAATGTTTGATGAGGAGCAGGTATTTACACAATTCAAAGCACCTTTATTCATCTTATGTATTAGCTACAAAATGCAAACACGGAAAAGCCTGACAAATACCGCCAGATTGAAGTGATGAAAGTCAACATCACTTGTAACAATCCAAGTCAAAATTGTGTACCAGTTGATACAACAAGAAAAATGCATCATAAATTCTGTGACATTCTTGCCAAATTATATATGAGCTGAGTCTAGTCATAATTTTAAAAAGACTCCAATTAAGGAGAATTCTACTAAAAAACTGAACTGTAATCTTCAAAAGTGGCAAGGTCATGAAAACCAAAGAAAGAAAGTAATTGTTCTGGGCCTAAGGAGTATAAAGACATATAACAACCAACTGTGACACATGACTCTGAACTCTATAGTTCTAACCCTAAAGGACATTACAAAATAATTGATGAGAATCTTTAGCAAAGTCTAAGGATTAATGATGTTGCAATCCTGATCCCTCTGTAACAAATCGGTCTGCACATTAAAGGCACAGTGAATAGTCAAAAGTGACTGGTCAACAGGTCACCAGCTTACTCTCAAGTAGTTCAGAAATTAAAGATATTTATGTTGTATTTTTAATATTTGTACAATTTCTTACAATTTGAAAGTAAAAATATATTTATTTTATAAAAAAATCAGTATAATTTTTATTTTAAAAATTTAACAAGGGATAATGAAGATGCGTAAACTTATTCTATTAGGCCCTTTCTCTCCATGCACCTTGCTGAGATCGGACTGACAAAGTCATAATAAAATACAGTTTTGAGATAGCCAAAAATTCTTTCTCTGCCTTCATATAAATTTATCTGGGCACACATTTTTATTTTATATCCTCTTTTGTTTTTATATACACAAATAGCATACATATGCACATATACAACATATATATAAAACAAGAGGGTTTACATATACTGTATGCAATATGTACACATATGTATATATGCTACATGTGTCTGCAACATAATATATTGAACATATATGTTTTATTGAATACTTAATGTATTAATCACTAACAGTAATCTATGCATCAGAAAATAATGTTTCTGTATTTGCATTTGTATTAATGCATGACATACTCCACTGAAACAAAGTTATAAAACCCAAACTGTGGAGCACAGTCTTCAGAGAACCACAGAAAAATTGCATTAGGCACTTGATTGGTTTTCTATTTAGGTTAATGTGGCAAAGCTACTTTTTGTTCACAAACTCCTTTCTTTTTCCTCCTAGGCTCACAGGTAAAATGCATTTATCAAAGTCCTTATTGGCCTGAATTCCTCAATGACTATGTGGCATAGGACTCTCCGTCACTCTCACCATTTCCCCTTTAAATGAGCAAAAGTAAGTTTGTACTTTTAAAGTGACTAATTTTTTTTTCTATAATAGCAACTGCCATTACCTAAGCCAGTGCATTCACTTATTCTCTGAGCAAGGAGGAGAGCTCAGATGACTTTAAGCATGAAGTCTAAGTTGCCTTAGAGCAAAACATTTACAGAATAAACCAGCCATCCTCTTGTTAATGTTAGCTGCTTCTTAGAAGACAAATCTCTGCAATGTGCTAATAGAATTATTTGTTTTTCTCCATCTATCAAAGTCCCCCTTCCAGGAAGAGGCTTAGGAGTAGGAGAAAAGAGTAAACTGCTACACTTACGTCACTATTCATCTATCTGTTAACATGTGGGGACTAAAGGCTGTTATATACTGGCTGCAGAAAGTCAGATGTAGCTCATGAGAAAACATGCTCTAAAAAGAGTTTTATCACTTCAGATGAGTCCAATCAAGTGTTGTGAATGTAAGAACAGAGGACTTCAAAGCACTGTGGAAGCAAACAAGAGAAGACTGCACCTGGTCTAGGAATCAGGAAGGCTTCCCAGAGAGTATACAATAGCACTGATCTCTCTGAAATCCTCTGTATAAGTTACTTTTCTGGCTTTCACCGTATGTTTTCCTGTGCAGTCAATCCCTTAGCATGTGTGGAACACTCCCTGATACCCAACAACAAGTAATTTTTATCACTATGTCCTGCTGCTTTCTTTAGTTCAACCAGCTTCAGTTTCCCCCCCCTATAAAACAGGGCTAGAAATACATATGTCACATACTTATTAAGAGGTTAAAGATATACTGTAGATGTATGAAGAGTGCCCAAAGTAACACCTGATAAATAATAGGCAGATAATAAACTGCATTTTTAATTTAAGGCCAGATTTCTGAAATGCAATAAAATGATCTGGCTACTAGATGTATGCATTTCACTCCTCATTTATTTGGGGAGCTTATGTTGATATTTTGTCGTATTAAAGTGTTTGGTTTCCTTGAATTATATCCCCTGAGATAGATAAGATAGGTATAGGTATAAATATATAGATGCAGATTTGTTTTCAGATAAAATTGAAACTATGCTTTTCTCTGAAGCTGACAAATGTAGTTATCCTGGCTCAGGTTAAATTCTTTTCCCACCTCCCTGTGTACAACGCAATGACCTCCAGAGAGCCACAATTAATCATAATCACCCTCATCATTAGATTAATATTAGAGATATTTTTACTGAATTTTTACTGTATCAGACATGTTCTCAGTAATAATACTTCTTATATGCATAAAACTCAAATACTTTGCAATATTTACATCTTATGAGTGGGTGTATTGAAGCTTAGAGTGGTTGAGTAATTTATTTTCTCAGGATCACACAAATAGCACAAGAAGTGAGATTCAAATAGACATCAGTTATCTCTGTTTTCCTCTATGCAAAATGCCTTTCTGTAACAAACTTTCAAAATGTGTTCTTGTAACTTTTATTGCCCCATTTTTGAGCTACAATCATTGTCATGCATATATTTAATAAGTACATCAAAATGCCATGAACTTGGAATCTGAGGATAGGTCGGAAAAAAATAACATAAAAATTCTAAAATATAACCATTGAATGAAAATATACCGTCTTGGAAATTATTATGTAGCATTGTGTTATGAATGAAAATTTAAGCATTTATAAAATAAATAGAGTAGTAAATAATGTAACCTGTGTTACTACCAGTGTAAAGATATCTGAATAATCTCTATTTTCCTTTTAGCGGGTTAAAATGACCCTCCCCCAGAGGAAGAAGGCTGCATTGCAAAAACACAACTAATTCCATCTTATTGCCTCAACTTTTAGGCCTCACTGTCAACTGGATTCTTCTACTGGAAAACAGCATACTGACCAGCTGAATCAGATGTTTCAGTCTGCTTAACAGAGGTCATTTTCCAATTTGTCTGAGAAGGTGCTGTGGGAAAAAGACTCTAGAAAGAATTCTATTTCTGGTCATAAATAATTGCCCTTCTGTTGAAAAGTTAGTCTTATATTTGGCTCAGTGTTGCAACAAACTGCACCCCTTAAGTAATGAGTAAAACAGAGCCCCCCAACTGCAAAGCTGAACATCAGAACCTAGGTGAAGGAAGTGCCACCTGCAAGCCACAGCCAGCATAATCCATCAGTTAGTGTTCTTGCAGAAGAATGCTGCACTCAATATAGAACTACCTTTCACTGGGGAGGAAGGTTAAGAATACTGAACAACAGGATGCTCTATCAGGTTTCAATATCTTTCCTGATCCATTCTTGATTGAGACTGTCATCCAAGTGTTTTCCACCCAATTCTTAGCAATAACTATCTGCTGTGCAGTATTTCTCTTACTGGCTCTTTCACCTGCTTCCTTTAAGCCTCATTCCTGGGTTTACTTGGACAGAGAGCTTGTTCCTTTGCTTTGTAGACTCCCGCAAGCCTTCTCTTACAGAAACTCAATGTAATTGAGTTCTCAATGTAACTCAATGTAATTCCTTTTTACAAGCCTACTTTACCAGTCTCGCCTCTGAGGAAATATTTAACATATTACCCTACCTCTCCCAATCCTGGGGAATAGAACCATTGTATAAATTACTACTCTCCAGATGATTCACAGTGGCCAAATTTGCTGCAAAGTTTGCTCTAGGGAGCCAAATTTTTCAAACAATAACAGAAGCTAATCAAAGAATAGCACTGAGGAGGCACAAGAACATTTTAAAGATAGTATTACATTTCACAAAATGTCCATTAGGATTATCTAGCAACTACTCTGCCTGAAATTTATTAAAATTAGATGACAAATCTAGGTCTCTGACATCCAAAAAATAATTGCTGGAAATGAAAACATCCTTTTGCTGTTTATGTATATCTTTCCCTATCATCACACAGGCATATTTCCTTAAGTCGTGGACTGAAACCTCTTCTTTATATCAAGTCACAGATAGGATATTTTCATGTATATCTGAAAGACTGTCATTATTCCAACACCTAATTTTTTTAATTTTTTTATTATTTTTACCAAGAACATGTATTGGTACATCCAACACCTAATATTTAACAATTTTTTATTTCATTAGTTCATTTGTTAATATAGGTTGATTTCCTAACATTACCTAATGTGATGGTAATCTTGATTGTCAACCCTACTGGCTAAGCGGTGCCTAGGAGATTAACACAGCATGCTTCCGGGTGTGTCTCAGTGGCTCTAGAGAACATAATCTCGAAGACTATTTCCAGGCCCTGGCCCCTTCTTCTCTGGCTCTTCCCCTGCTCTCTGCTTTCTAGATACCGCAATTTGAGAATTGGAGCAGCTTTCTTCCATCATGATGCTTCTGCCCTGGGTCAGACAAGCCTGAACTGAAACCTGTGAAACTGCGAGCCAAAATAAACCTTTTTTTTTAAGTCATGAGTATCAGGTATTTTGTTACAGCAGTGGAAAACTGATTAATACACCTAATGAGAGTGAGGTGATCACTACTGATGAGCTACAACTGCTACTAGAAAGATGTTCAATGACAGTGGCCTCTCCCTCCTCTCTCTTTCTCTCTAAAACTATAATAAAATCTGTCATAATCAGAACTTCTGTGTCTGGAATATTCAGCATTAAGGTTAAGAATGTTAATAAATGTGTGACATGCAAAGATTTCTATTTTTCCAAAAGTGAAAATCTTTCCCCATAAGTATTTTACATTAAAATATTACTGACTATAATCAGTTCTTTAATGATACAAAATTTCTTACATTCTTTTCATGTACCAATATCATTTAAAAATATGTAATGAACCTTAACTATGTTTAAGGATCAGCATAGGTTATAAAAGACACAAAACTGAGTAGTTAGGTTTTTGCCATCAAGTATTTCATATTTTTAAGCATCAGTTTCATCTGAAATGAAGATGTAGAGATTCCAACTGACTGCATATCAGATGGCAAGATGTTTACAGTATAAGAAGAGATAAGGATCTCATGGGAAACACCATCAGAATATTCTTGACTTCTTGAATATATTTCCCCTTGGTCATGATAGGCAATTTCTAAAAATAACATTAGACCCCTTCTATCCTCTCTACAAATATCACTAGTATGAAGTTATAATGCCTTGACTATTGCATGCAAGCACTCATGGTCAGGACATTTCAGCTTTTTGACTTCAACTTGTTCAACTCAGGAGTGATACTAAAATCTAGCGAGGCCTGGACACCAGTGAGCCAGAAGCAAGGAGCAGCTATCCTGAAGCATGAATTCCAAGGTCTCTTTCAGTGTAGAGCGAGTGTCCTTTAGTCATCGGATTTGGGGAAGATTCAGGGAAAGGGGTTAAACTGCTACGTGGTCAGTGGGAAGATTTCACCCAAATTTGAGGAGGTAGCAACTTACAACTCCAGAGGCAGCAATCCAACACTTCACTAAACAGGTCAAATAGGTGCTAGCAGCTTGTCATCTCAGCTCCAGCTGCTCCTCAGCAGGTGCTCTTTACTCCTGTCAAGCCAACCTAGTTAGCATTCCTGAAATGTTTCACGTCTAACTAGCTAATGTCCTCTAAATAATTGATGCCCCACTAGTTAGCATTCCTTAAATGCTGCAAATCAATAGTTAACATCTCAGTAATATTTCAGGGCAATGTAGTTCCCTCTGCCTGAAATGCCTTTCCTTCTCATCCCTCACCACCTAGGTGAATAAGTTTTCAAAACCCTGGTCATGCTGTCAGAAGATATGATGCTGCAACTCCATACCTGAAGACTCCTATTCGACCTTCTCCAGTTCTCCATCCCTTCCTTAAATAACAGCATTAAAGGCTCCATCTACATGCTGCCATCCTAGATCACATAATGGCACGCTGGCACTAATTTGATGACATGTCTCGCTCCATTACTGCACTGTTACTTCCTCAACTAAAGGACAGTGTCTTATTTAACTCTCTCCCTGGCTTCTAGAAGTATACAAATCCTCACTCACGCAATAGATCCTTACTAAATGGTAGGCCAAAGAGATTGGAATCTCTTCTTTTAAACATTGGCATTTGCTGGGTAAAGGTAAGTTATCCTGGACACAGAATTTCTCCGATATTGTTAGATCAATGATTCTCAAACTTTATAAGACATCAGACGTAAATGACTTAATAAAACAGATTTCAGAGTCTATTGCCAGCATTTCTGCTTCAGTAGGTCTGAGAACAGTGGTTCTCAAAGCATGGTCCCCAGACCAACAACATCAGCATTACCTGGATATTTATCAGAAACTAGCATTATTGAGTCTACTGAATCAGAAACTATGGGGTGGGATAGGGGCATACTACAGTTTGAGAAGCTACGCACTATTAGATCCCTAAAGCAGGGATACAATACCATAGCACCATATAGTGTTTTGAGTAGGATAGTGTTTATTTTATTTTAGACTACTTTAGTTTTGCTTAATATCAACTGATATTCTAATTTATACAGTAGAAAAATGCTATAGATTCCTCTCAAACTTTTCAACACAATTCTTGTCTCAGCCACTATTATTTTTCACAGGAGAATTTTCTTGTCATTAGAATAGATTAAGTGGATTCAATCCATGGGGCTATTTTACATGCATTTAATTGACAGGTAAATCTGATGCGATTGCTGTGTTTTTTGGAGATACCTTGAGTCAGTAAAATAAGTTGAAGGACTCGAATGATAAAATGAGTTTTCAATGAACAACAATGATAATGATCTTAATATTGACAATATAACATTACATACCCAAACCAGAATACAGATATTGATTGTAACTCCCATTCAGCAATAAAAGATTGAGGAAGATAGCTCAAAGAACACTTGTTGGCATCTTGCTAAAACACTGGTCCAAACAGATTTCCCTGTGAAGTTCAATGACAGTTTCCACACTAGCAAACAATGATCCCAGATGATAAATTCTGTGACTAGAATTCAGCCTGAAATTTCTCTGCTTACAATGCCTGTAGCCTCATTATGATGTATATTGCGTACCACCCTGAAACCTCAAAAAGGTCAGCAGGAAATGATATCTGAGGATGAAATAATTTATCTTATAATCTGGGATATGAGGAACAAAAGGGCCACATCTAATGCAATCAGCTCACAAACCAGGGAAATTTACATTTAAACTTATTTTCCCATTCACTTAAATTATTTATTAATAACTCTTTCATAACTGGGCCATTCAGTCTAAATTGCTAACTCAGTTATGATACAGGTAAGGAAAAAAAAGCGTAATATAATGATTAAAAACAAGGTTTTGCCCAGCATGGTGACACAGGCCAGTAATTCCAAGAGGCCGACAGAGGGACCACAAGTTCAGGGGCAGCCTGGGCAACTTAATGAGACCCTGTCTCAAAAATAAAATAAAACAGACTGGGGATAAAATAAAATAGCTGAGTGGTAGAGAGTTTATCTCATATGTGTAAGGTCCTAGGTTCATTCTCTAAAACCAAAAAACAAAAACACAAACAAACAAACAAAAAACCCACAGGCTTTGGCTTCAGACTAGAGCTGAGCTCAAATCCAGGATCTCCTTTCCATACTTCATCTTTCTAATGCTACTGCACCGATGTTAACTTTTCTAATAGAGCAATAGTAACACCTATAATTTTTACTCATATGCCTCTTTTATAAAGTGAACCCAAATTCTATATCAACTACACAGTAAATATTTTCACTTTCAATATGTCTATTGTTGATTCTTTGATTACTCACCAATATCTAGTATTTTTTATCTTGTTGAGATATATCAGAAACTACCTTTGTGAAGCCCCTTGTAGTAATTTGAGTTGATATTATAGTTTAACCATTTAATATCTGAGCAAAATCAATAGGTTTCAATTCTGAAAAATAACCATATATGGTTTTCCAATCTCTTCTCCTACTACTGCGATCAAGAGGCAACTTTGTTCTAAGAATGTAGAACCACAAAACCGATGGAGCTTGAACCACTGAGTCACCACATGGAGTACAACTACCATAAAGAGGAACAACAAACAAAATTGAGCTATTCCCCAAAAAAAAAATGTTTTGTCACATTTGAGCACTGAAAATTGAGCATCATTCATTATGCAGTGCTGGTTTGACCTATCTTGACTAATAAATGACCCAAAACAACTGTATCTCTTTTCGACCTTAAGTCTTTTCCCCTTTTGGACAGCATAGTTTCCATCAGTCACAAAAAAGGTGAATTTTTAGCTACATTTTATTCACTCCTCTCTTTCATCTGGACCCTCCACATTTTGTTACATAATATCCATTATATCTTGGAAATGTCTCTCAATTTTCATATATTTCTAGGTTTAACTGAGAAATAACTAGATCTTGTTTTCTGCTTCTGGATGAGACTCTTCAATTATTTTGAATAAGTAAGACCTTATATTCCCTATGATTTATGACTTAGTAGATTGTTTTTGCTCAACACAGACTTTTAGGTGCTCAAATCTACCTTGCACTGTCTTGGTGCTAAATATCTCAGACAGCCTCTCCGTCTTCCAGGTTCTATGTACCTGTACATGCTGCCTAGTTTGCCTCTAGGCCTGTATTTTGTCTTCTCCACCACAAATGTTCAAAGTAAAATCCAAATTCCAAGCTTTTCTTCTTTTTTCCAGCCTCATTCATCTCCCTTTCCTTCAAAATCTTATTTCATGAAGAAATACTTTATCATCTACTATCTATTCTCTATTTGTCTTGTTTGTGTTACCACTGGCTCCTAAGAGAGAGAAGCTGCTCTTTACATGAGTTGTTTTTGTTTTTTGTTTTTTTTTTTTTAGTGCCTACTAGTAATACAGAATAATGAGGATCATTTTGATACACTATTTCATGGACTGTTAGAGACCAGGCTGCATACAGCCAAGACTCCAGGAATCTGACTCAGAAAATAGGGTCAACTGAGGAGGTGTCCTGCAGACAAAGACTCTTCCATGCATTGTTCTAGGAGTTACTGAGTTCTTGCAGGCTGTGTTGAAAACGGGTTCCTCATTTACTTGAAGCTACATACTTTACTTATATGTTTCTTACTAACTAGGAGGTTACATGTTGTTTTTGAACTTCCCAATACTTACAGATAGCTTAGCACATTTACAAAGAAATTTATGACCAGCCTACATGTTTTCCTAAAATGTTATTTGTGTCACATCACTAATAAAAAATACAGAGTGTCTAGAACCTGGCATCTGAGTTCCTTCTCAGATCCCCAGCCACCCCTGTATCCAAATTTCAATGTGGATTCAAGTCCTTCAATGGGCCTCTCCCTCTGATTTTCCCCTGATGAATCCTTGCTACGTGGCAATACATATAACATATTTTGATTATTTTTAATGCCGTTACCTTCCTCACCCTCTCCTTCCCAACTCCAGTTCCTTTCCCCATCTCTAAGGCTACCACCTTCTAGTTTCCTGCCATAATACTTTTCAATGTGTTACAATATTTAGTCCAACACAGACACAAAGTAAACACTCAGTTTTTCCCTGATTAAAACAATGAATAGACTCTTATAGGAAAACAACTTTCTTCCCAGGAAAAGTTATAATTTATTACATACTACCCTCCTTTTGTAACATCTCATGAGGACCCTGAAGTCTTTCACCAGGACACTTGACTGGAAAAAATGGGTTATTTCTTCATGAAAAAATAAATTGAAGAAGGGATATGTGGGAGATCTCTGTACCTTCTGTTCAGTTTTGCTGTGAACCTAAAAACACTCTAGGAAAAAAAATCCACTAAAAAATTGGAAATTAAATGGTGGATTTTTGAAACAATTTAGCTGAATTCTTGGTGGAAGATCACTAGTCTACAGCATTTCTTAGTTTTTGCTTTCAAAAATGAGCTCATTGCTTATCTAATTACATACTGTCAGACAAACTTTAGGAGTACTGTCAGATTAGTTCCATAAATTAAACTGGATTGCTTGGTTACAATAGAGATGTTATGAAGATAATGTGAATAGTGTAGGTGGTTTTATTAGCACTACTTTCATTGCTTTTTTCCTAAAGTTATGTTGAATATAACTGGTGTTTTTCTGTGCTTAAAAAGGATTCTCTTCTGTATCTTCTAACGATATTTGGTAATTATTATAGCTTTAGTTTTAAATGCTTTTCAATGAAGATTTTTGAGTAATTAAATTCCACTGACCTAGATTTTACTTTCTTAGTCTGTAATTTATTTCATCTCCTAGGTTCATAATAAGTAATTACATAGATAAACGATAAAATAGCAAAAGAAGATAAGAAGAAAAATCAAGGGTTCCAGATAATTTATATCCTGGATGATCAGCCACAAGGTATCCAAAGGATACTCGTAATGGATCATGAACAACACTCTCTAAATGCAATTACAACACTACCAGGCACCATCATTTCTTCCTCATTAGTACACACTAGTCCTTCGTAGAAACATGCTGCAGTATTTCATATTCAAAGGCTTCTTTTTAAATTTATTCACTAATGAGATTCAATGGGCTGTTGCCATTCTCTAAAATACTTTGTAAAACTATAGTTGTGTCACTAATGAAGAGTGCAGCTTCAACTGAAAAACTCAGGCCCATTTCTATTACTTAGAGCAACCATTCTTAAACTCCCAACTCCTTCTTTAGCTATAAATGCTGTCAAGAGCCCATTAAAATTAATTTCTTCATCAAATTTTTGAATTCTAAGCACTGTACTAGCTCCCTAGGACAATGGGAGTAAATAAAACACCTGCGCTCTTTCTCTGCCTGCTTGAAATTCTTCCAAAGGTGGTAATGGTAGCCACTTACCACATGTGACTGTCAGGTACCTCAAATGTGGCTTATCAATTTGAGAAGAGATGTAAGTGACAATCTAAACCAGATTACTGAACTTACCACGAAAAGTAATATGTAAAATCATCTTAAGCTTTAGCTTCTTATGTGATAAAATATTTTTTTTTATTTTTACCAAGAACATGTATTGGTACATTGTATACATAATGATCATAATCAACATGGTTATTTTGTACCTGTACATGATACATCTTGGTTTTCCCCTCTCTGCCCCCCTTCCCCTCCCCTCCCTTCCATTCACCCACCTCTCCCTATTTGCAACAAGTGTAGTTACACTTTACCATTTTTTACCCTTTCATCTACACTTCAGACTCTGACCTTACTTGGAAAGGTGGTCTGTACAGATGTAGTTAAGATAAAGTCACACTGGAGCAGGGTGAGACTTAGGCCAGTATGACCAATGTCCTCATAAGAGGGGGATGAGGAAAGAGACGCACACAGGACAGCGCTATGCAAAGCAAAGTCTGAAGTTCTGGAGGTTAGGACTTTAACATATGAATTCAGAGAAGAGGAGTAGGAAGCAATTCAACTGTAACCAAGTGTGAATCAGACACAATGGTAAAGTGGAAATGTTCAGTGCATTGTAACGGGCTGAGAGACAATAGCTAAGTCTTGGAAACAACCTAAATGCCCAACAACTGATGAATGGCTAAAAAAGATGTGGTTTTTCTACACAATGGAGTACTACACTGCTATAAAAAAGGATAAACTAGAGTCATTTGTATATAAATGGATGTTCCTGGAGAACATACTATTAAGTGAAATAAATCAGACACTTATTAGTACACATCGAATTGTT